>VYXH01003972.1:192810-235262 GCA_013397275.1 Burhinus bistriatus | reverse complement strand
AAAAAAAAAAAAAGCAATTCATCGGTTATAAGACAAACATCCTATAGATTTGTTTTCTTTGCTTCCTTGCATCGAATTTTAGACATTTCTGTTAATTCTGCTGGCAATTAAGCTTAAATTTGTGTTTCAAAGGAAGAGTAGGATACTACACATTTTTATTTTGTAACTGTGCTGGACACTCTACTCAGAAGTGAGCTAAGGGATGTTACAAGGTTTAGGTCTTTATGCACAAATTCTCCCCCAAGTGCTTTCCATTTTCATTGAGATTAATTTTAAAGTTTAATTCTGCACAAAAACATTTATTTACAAAATATGGCTTATTCTAAATGATACTGGACCACCCAGATACAACCATCTTTTAAAACTAATTTATTCCTAACTGAAAATGTCTGAGTATGACTGGATATATTTTGAAGTTTTGAAACGTAATGAAAAAGTGTAATAAAGTTATTGAGTTACAAGGTTTTTCACTGCTCACCCTTTATTTGAAGCTAATCGTCACCTTGGAACATGTTTCAAATTATGAACATGGTAAAATTACAGCTTGGAATGAAAAGAGGATGAAGCCTGGGATCTTTTCAAGGAAGCCGAGCAACAGTAAGGAAACTGCGCTGAGTTTCTCCAGACAGACTTTCCAACTTTCAGACTTTCTAAAAAAGTGTATGTATAAGCTATTCACATGTATGGTAATGAGGGACTGAGCTATACATTGGTCGTATGCTTGTTTTAAACAAATTCATCATGAGTTCTGTGCTACTGGGCTGAACTACCTGTTTAAGCTCATAGGTCTGTCATGAGAATTTCAGTAAACACAGCCTCAGTTTTATGAGCACCTCACATGGCAATGTTCACTCAAATAGTCCTTGCTGTGTCCACAATGTTGTGTGGATTACCATGTTAAAAGACTCAGTATTTAGAAATTGTATCACTTGCAAGAGCCAGTATTTTCATTCAGGAAAGATATAGAATCTAAACCAGTTTACCTTTAAGAAGGAAATCGGAACATTTAGGACTCAGAAGAGTGTAAAAATACATGACTTCCATAACACTAGGTATCAGCACTTTGTGCACATTGTTATTTCTTCCTCAAAGCCTACCTGCAAATGCAGAGTGGAGGAGAAACTAATTGATTTAAAATTCACCTGCCCTTCTTGAATTGTGTATGTGATGTTCAGTTCTATAGGGGGGTGACATTTCATTGTACATGGAAGGATCTAATCACATATGAATCTATCTGTGCATTCCCAACACAACACATCAAACTTCTAAAATTAATTGCTGTGCTTTCATTTTCTACTTGGCGGCTCTGTGAAAGTGCCTTTTATCTTGCAGTGACATACTTAAAACTGGAGGGTTGATCTTACTAAAACACTCAGACTTCCAATGTTTTGGCTTATAGGTTTCGCTATAGTTTAACGTGAATTATATCTGGACTTTTTCCACAACAAAGATAATTGCTTTTTGAAAATCAATGACAGCCATTGTCAACATCAGGGAATAGATTGAAAGTCGATGTTGATGGTAACGACTGTATACCAGAAAGACAAATGTAAAGCAAATGAAAACGCAAAACAAAATATGCAATAATCAATAACAGACATGGATACCCAGGAGGCGGCCCCTTCTGGGGAATCCAGTCCCTGGGGACAAGGCACCTATTTTCTCAAGACAGCAGATAAGTAAGGCAAGGGAAGCAGAAGAAAGAAAGTCTAACTCCTTCCCAGTCAGAGCTTTTAGAAGTTCCACCAGGATTCGTGTTGATGCTTTGAGAAAACTGAGCAGGGTATTACTGTCTCTTAGATCACAGCATGAGATGCAATCCATAGGGCCAGCAAGGAAGGCTTCCAAAGAAAATACAACTCTTACTTCATACCTGGAAATTTACTGGGAAATTGACCAAGACACTAGTATTGTGAATGGGAAAATCTACTTCCTGGTTAGCCGTAATCCAGGACCTAGCCCCTCCAAAACACAGTTAAACAACAATATCTGTGGCTTTTTTAAACTTAGATGAGACAGCAAGAGGAACTGAATGGCATTGAAAGTTCCCCTGTTGATAGGTTTTGTCAAAATATCTGCAGCAGCACTTCAAACTTTCAAGTGACGGTATCAGGGGAAATTCTATACCTGAAAGCCTCTTCCCAAAGCAGCTGTTCAAAACATGATGGATATAACAAGCAAAGATATAAACAGACTGGTATGTTCAGAGACCGTAATTGCCTTTCCTGTTAGTTCATACTCCACTCATAGAGGCAATAAAACAGGAACGTTGGGCAATACTTCAGACAGTGGCAGGTCTCACACTCCAGATCGAAAATGTGCATCTGGATCTACACTTAGTCCACCCTGGAGCTCATGTCTTGAAAGACAGGACAGTAGAGAAACTAGATCTATTTCTGGCTCTGCCATGATCTCCTTTTAACCCCTACACACCTCCTGGCTCCCTCCCTCCCTTTTTTGTCACAGGGATGTAAGCTGTGTATGCTTCAGAGCAGCAGCTGTGTTTGTGTACTCCACTGGCGAATGGGACCTGGCCTCCTGAATCACGTAGATACTTTGACTATTCTGTCATGAAACCCCAAATCTTGAGACTGTCCTCATATTTTTCTAAGGCCTGTCTGTGTCTCTTCATCCCATCAATTATTTACAAATTCTGGATGAAGGAGCTAGGGAGAGAGAGCAAGCACGCATGCTTAAAGACTACCCCAAATTACAGTATTACTGTGATTTACTTGACATTTGTTACCTGTTGACATTTCTTGGTTATGTCCATGCCAACCTAGTTCTTTCCTAATCGCTCAATTTAGACATTGAAAATGAAAATTACTTTTCCTGTGCCAATTGCTCTTGTTCCATCATTGTACTTGACATCCAAAACACAAGCCTGGCTCAGTATTTTAATTCCAAACAACTCCTAATCAGTGCTGTTTTCTTTTATGAAGGAAACTGTTCTCAAGGCAACAAAATGTTGTGTGAGACAACAGAAGCTTGGAGCTCCCTGGTCAGCACAGTAAAATGCTATTTAGCCTTTATTGAGATAATTGATTTGATGCATATTCTGTTTGCTAAAAGGTAAATGCACTCTTTAACATTGCAGTTTGTCTGAACAGATCACTTCATTTTGCTGAAAGCTTTAGACCACCTATTTTTAGCAAAACAAAAGAAAACGTGTAGGTCAGATCAAGTGCAGGAAGCAAAAGGGCAGTAATTCAAAGGCAGTTATGAGAGTTGGTTACCACTAGAACTTGCAGCTGCTTTAAGGGCTGATGGAGCAGTAACTGAGCTCTTATTGAGAAATAATTTCTCATTGGTGGCGATGTTGATTGGTGGTAATGAGTCAGGTATATCTGCACCACGGCAGGACAGTCTGCAGAAGGCCAAGAGCATATTCTGGTGCAGAGGCACTAGATAAAGGAGTTGTTATTCCAGGATTTTTTCCCTTCACTTTTTCTTTCTGATAGTCAGTGCTTGGCCACAACTGGAGCTGAGACACCACGTGAGATGAACATCTGCTACAAGGGAGTATGGCAAAGTTGCTGTCTTGATGTCTAGTTTACTGATCAGCTCAGGATTATATCGATCATTGAGGTTTTTGTTGGTTGGTTGGGAGGGGGTTTTTTTTGACAATATATCCCTTCATAACCATGACTCCTACAGCAAATTTCACTTGATTACCAGAAATAGCAGTAAGGTTAGTCTATCTGCTTCCTGTTTATGGCACGCTGTTCAGTACCCTGAAAACTCAGTAATATAATTCAAATATTTGAGTTTTACACAGTGACCTCTGAGTGAAATGCAACATGCATGTGATACTCAGAAGGTCAGTTTAAATGCTTTTCCCTGGTCTTAAACTCTTTGATTCCTCACCCAGATCAAAGGTGTTCTAACGACAGCTTCTCCTTTATCATTTAGAGATTTTTATGGTACCATAAAGACACAGAAATGTACCAGATGCTGCCTGTTGAATAAATTGGCTACAGTTGTGCATGCAAAAAATTAAGAAAAAATGAAATAGGTCTACCTCCCTTGTCATTACACTTCTCAAGAAAAGTTTCCACTATACTGAGGTCCACCCTAAAGTAAGTCACCCTTCTGAAACTGTTCCTGTTACTGTCACGTCTGAGAAAGCCATTCTTTCGGAAAGTTCCCCCATCAGTCCACTTAAAAAAACCTAAGGATCTATATGCACCGCTGTACCAATGCACATCCACATCTGCAGTAGACTGTTTCTTATTAATAACAGTATCATGACAATTAGCCACACCCTGATTCAAGATAACATCCCTGTTCAGATGGAGCATATTTAGTTGTTAAAGTTGGGCATGCATTTGTGTGCTTTTTCAAAATCATGTCCTAAAGACTGTTACAAAAATGAATACCCTGGGTCTGATCTGAAGCACATTAAAAGTTATTGGGTCATTTTCATGGCTTTCAGCAGGCAGCAGCTCAGATCTTATTGCCATTTAAAGTTAGATATTTTAAACAGATCTGTATAAATTACCACTATTTGTGGGATAACAGTCAGGGAGTCCATACTGTGGGGTTTTGCCGTCGGTATCAAAAGCTCCTGCCCCAGCACCATTCTGGGACTGTGGTCCAGAGCAATTAGGAGACACAACAGACCTTTGAGAGGAGTATTTGTGAAAAGCCTCTTCTCCCTCTCATATGCCCCTGCAAATGACTGTGTTCAGCCCCACCTAGCTAATATTTAATTTGATATCTGCAGCTAATGGGTATTTTTCTGGCTGACATTACACCTTTCCTCACCCCTGACAATAACCTTCATGAGCTTCCGCTGAAACCTCCGAGGTGAAGAGTATGTGAGCTGAGGATCATATTAGTGTTCCCCTGAAGGAAACTCTCATTATCATAGTGCTATGAACAGCAAGCTAATCATATAGCCATTAATATCTCTGAAAGCCCCCTGCCAATTAACTTCATGGAAAGAGATGTATCTTGTGTGCTAACAAACGCATCAGGCAAGAATACCAGGCTCTGTAGAGAGAAGACATAAAAAGATGCTTTTCCGCTGCCAACTGTTTTCAAAGCTGGACTTGAAACAAGTGACAAAGCAGTAGTTATTGTACAACAGACTGTGTGGTTGCCATGAAAACCAAAAGTTTCAGGACTCTGAGCTATCATTAGGATCCTCACTGGCACACTGAATCTTGATAGTTACAGGGTACAAAACAGGAACCCCAGTGGGACCACCTACCCAGTAATTTGAATGTAGCTATGTAGGAGGCCAATATTTCAAGCAGACTTCGTGTATCTGTTCAGGGTAAATGTAGGAGCCTGATAAGCTGTAAAAATGTATATCATCTATCCTTCATGGGTAAGACTAATATCTGATGATGATAATTTTTAAAATGGGTTATGAATACTGAAATTTTAAAATGTTGTGAAAAGCAATAAAACAACAAAATCACTCAGAGCAAGCGTATCAAATTAATGTGTGATAATCCCTCCCCTGCTGCAGCCAGGAGATTTTATTTTTAAGTTGCATTTTTAAAACCTCTACTGCAAAGAATGAAAACAGTGCGGATGTGATAATACTGAACAGCACTGAGAAAAAAAAACCCGGTCCAAATTTGCAAAAACAAGATCTGTTATTTTCAGATCAGGATTCATTTTTAAATGACAATGTGCAGAGAAAAAAAAAAAGGGGGGGCTACCCTTGGAGCAATGCTATTCAGACAGATGCTCAAAAACGGTTCAGATATCCTTCTGGCAACCCTGAAATCCATCCCCGTTCTTTACCAGCCTGTGGAGTATCGCACCGACTGTGTTCCCATATGTAAACCATGCTGCTTTGCTATGAAAAGTAGTCAATAAGAAATACACATTCCCAAGCTTCAAATATTTCTACTGCATTGGAAGATGGCATCGTTTCTTGGCTACAAAGGGAAGTGATTTTTGAGGAGGACATCAATTCTTATTTTCTCCATAGATAACTGACTAATATTTATTGTCTGTACTGGTTTTGTTTCAGCAAGGTATGATGAGAGAGCTCACAGAGTTTAAATTTCCTGATTCCAAGGCCATTGTAAATAAAAAAAAGTCTGAGGTCTCTGAGGATAAGTGAGCAAGATGAGTACCTGGTTCAACCTAAAGGGTTTAATTTCCACCAAAAATGTTACTATAAAAGGATCAGGTCATGTCTAACAGTCCTTGTTAGCCTGTGAATCCAAACAATATATTGCAGCTTTTAGGCTGTGCGCTTCACTGCAGTTTGCTGTTGAAAATTTGGCACATCTTCTGCCTGACATTTATTAGATATAAGCTACTGTTTCTCATCCTGAAGTAAAGAAGACATTATGAAAAAATATGTAATCTGAGAAAGATGTTGCATTATAGAACAACCACAGGGATAGATTCTGTATCCATTTCACAAGCAGAAATTAGAGATTTCCAATATGTTACTTGCATTTGAGAAAACTGTGTGAAAATACAATTACCTTTCTCTGATTCATTGAAAAATAATATTAAAGTGATCTTGAATGCTCAGTGTGATAACAGATAAAGCATGAGATGGGATATAAATGACACGTTTTACAGACCATAAAACCAGAAAAAGTAAAGGATGCCTAGGTTCTTAATATCAATTTATAGTTTCTACCTAGAGAAAAATGTTGCATTAACATGCAGGGCTACAATTTGAAATGTGTACCTTAAAAGACTGGTGCTAGTCCAGAAGATAATTTCCTAAATCAAAAAGGTTGCATCCAATGTGCTAGGAAATCTATATTAAACTTTACCTTGAGAGATAAAGACTAATTCCTCAACTAATAGTTGAGGTAAAACCAGTCATCTTACTACATTTCTTATGTACAAGCAAAATAAAGTCTAAACCACAGTGCTTTTAAAGAACCAATTCCAGAAAGCTAGAAACAATTATAAAACAGATTGTTGGTGTGAATTTAACAGAAAAGTATGAGTGAGAGCAGCTTACAATGCTATTTTTTTTCCAATTGCTACAAAATAATAATCAAGGAGACCTACTAATTTTTAAAGATTCATTGTAGAGATGAAAGAATCCGTGAAGTAATAAGAAAAGAATACTTAATAAATTACAAAAATAGGACAATTGACTATAACACATATAAATCAAGAGGTAGAACTTGTAGAAAATTGAGACAAGGCCAGAAGAGGAAAGTTGTTAGCCAGCACAGTTAAATCAACAGGAGCTTTTTAAACTATGTAAAGCAACAAAACTAATACTGATTACTTTCCCAGATGTCATTAAAATACACCCCATACAAACTAAGTTCAGTTGCTTACTTTTAAAAATCTTGATTTGTGGTTTCAAGACTTGGGAAAAAAAATGCAAAATATCAATTTTGCTGTCATTTTAAAATTATTTTTTAATAACAGATTATTTCCATTATTGATTGTTGGTTTATCTCTATTCTGTGATATTACTCACTGCTAATACAACTGCCTTGATCAGTCTAACTGGTGTAACCTGCTTTGGAGCAAGAGGGAATTTATCCTCTGGAATTAGAGGCTGTCAAGGGCTGTGAGAGAGGAATTGTGAAAATAAAAGCAATAAGTAAAAAATACATATTTACCAAGAAATGTAACTGTACAGTCACCTCAGTGGTGTCATTGTTTTCTCTCAGGTAAATTGTTTTATGACAAACAGTGAATTATTTTTATTTCCAATCCTGTAAGCAAACAGCAACTACAAACAAAATTGCCCCCGAGGAAAAGAAATCCAAGAATAACAAACACGAATGAGATAGCAGATGTGACAAAAAGCAATTCTCAGTGCAGGTTAGGCAATTATGAGATGAAAAACAAAAAGTTACAGAAAAGGTATTTCCCTTTTTTTCGTATTTCCTGTTTTAGCTGATTAGTGTTTAAATCTTTGGATTCCTCAACTCAATTAGCAGTAATTTAATTACTACCATACACTTTGAGGAGCAGAGTTCTCCATAGAAAATACTTGCTCCCTCTGCAAGGCACTCTGGAGACTTGCAGATGTACATTGCTATTATCAGTGGCTTCTTCTAGTCACCCAGCACAGGAATGGGACAATAGAGAACAGATGTGGCTTCAACTCCTTCTCAATTTATAACTGCCTATAGCCTATCAACTTGTAACTTTGGTATTCAAATAACAAGCCACAATGTTCTTTCTCACTAAGTTCAGAAGGTGGAAAAAGTGTTCATGACTGGCAAAATATTTCTGTGTACAAGTAAATTCCTTAGGAGATAGGTACATGTCACAGAGCCCTGGTGCTTCAACTATAGGATTGAACTGTATGGTTTTGACAGTGTCTTCCCCGTGGAAGAGAAGGGGGGATATCTAAAATATCAGATTTTGGGTTTCCAGAAGCTTTTAACTAACTCAAGCCTAATTTCAGCTCTGGACTACATGATTGTTTTCCCCTGTGTAAAGGGTTTTGACCAATTCCAGTAAAAGCTACTTTTCATTGGCCTGTACCTTACCAGTAGACAGGAAAGGAGTTTTGTGGGCATGTTCTCCTTCTACTGTTTTGGAAATGCTTCCATTTTAGTCATTTAAAAGAGAACATGAAATCTCTACAGATGAACAAAGACAGGTGTGAGAAAGGCTTAAAAAGCAACAACCACATTATCATTCAGCTATTCATGGCACTGTCAGCAAGGGAGAAATGTCATACTTGCCAGGCCAGGAAATACTGCACAGTTGCAATTTTGGCAGCTCTCACTCTCCAGCTAAGCTTTCAAAAGCAAAGGAACAGAGGGTAAAAATATAGCAAAGCATGTGCAGTTTATTGAAATGACGTAACTGGCAAACTGTCCTTCAGGACAATGACACAAAACATTGAAAACCTGGTACAAATGGACCTTTCAGCCAGAGCGAGTAGGAACTCAAGTCTGCAGATGTAAACATGAGATACAACTAGTTATTAGCTCCTGTGAGAAGACCTAAAACACTCTTACAGAACCAGCTTAGGAGGTATATTCCCGTTCCTTCACCAAATAAACTTCTTGCATTTCCATTCAAGTTGAAAGTAAACACTAGCAACTTCAGCCTAGCTTTTGGTATTCAGATGAGGCAGCGTAGTCAGGAACTTAGTCTCCCTCTGCATTAAAGTAGACTTACAGGTGTCTCAAGAGGTGATTTACAGCACTGAGGCAGCTCACTGCCTTATGCAGAGGCAACCTCATGGATTTTGCTGAGAAGTCATCGCAGGCATTCATGTTTTGCTTACAAAAATGACAGTGGGAAAGTAAAATGCTGGTATGGGTCTTGAGCCCAGTGTGTCATGCCCACCACCATAGCTTTGATGAGAATAAGGTAGAGTTGCACTAAATTTGAACTCCTTTGGCCTCAGTCTGCTCAACCATACTTCTCATGAGAACATTGACCTGAACTTTCAGAATATTATCTAATGCCAGTTTGGCCTGAATACTTAGCTAGCAGCTAAGTACAGCACTTAGTGCTGCTTGGATTGATAAACAGTCTCGAGACACAGGGTTGCTTGAGGATATCAAATAGCATTCTCATAAAACCCAAGGGGCTTTGGCTGCCTTTATCATCAATAGTGAAGAGTTGCAGTTTCTGTCTCTACAGAATAATAATTGGGGCTTGGTTTTGCTACTATGCTACTCGAAGGCTTTTCTGATCTCTCCTTCAGACAGAAAAGAGTTAGTTCTTTGGAAGATGTAGCACTTCTTAAAGAAGTACTTATCGTTACTGTCACTGCACATAATCCCAAGGTGAGCCCTTGTTATGTTTTCCCATGCTTTAGCTTTTTCTTTAAGTACAAAGTAAGGGACATTTTTTAAACTCTCTCATTTTAATAACTAACAGATTGATATTCATGTTGAAATACAAGGTTTTCTCAGGGAAACAATACATTTTAATAGACTAGTTGATACCTCTGGAAAAGGCAAACAGGCTGTCAGACACACTAAGGAGATATGATGAAAAGATTGGTAAATTGTTCTGTTTTTCAATGGTATTAGCCACTTCTCCCTACAAGCCTTGTTTCTTTCCCAGCCCTAAATCTTCACAAATGCAACAATACTTCTCTGCATATTTATATTCAGTGTTTTAAATACTAGGGTGGTTTATTTCCAATTTAAGCAATTAAGTGTCTCTAAGGAACTTTTGAAAATGTGGTTGGGTCTAAAATATTTTGTGTCCATCTGTAAAAAATTCTCTTACCGTTTTGCACCAGCATCTCACAGAATTTTTAAGATAGCTAAACATATCAGACGCTCAAACTTCATTAGTTCCAACTTGCTCAGGCACTTTCTAAAATCCCATAAGGTATTCAAAACTATCATTAGATTAATAAAGAATTTTTGACAAGCTATTCCTTAACTGTATTTGAAAATTTCCACAAGAGTAATTTTAACCTCTGTAGACAAAAATACTTTGGAAAAAAATTCTCCAGAAAGTTGGCAACCTGCTGTTTCTTATCTTGAACTATGCCTCTTTATAATGAAAAAAAAATAAATTTTGACCATAATAATAGCACAGAAATATTCTGTTGTCAAAATAATGATAAAAAGTGGTGAAGCCTTTAGATATGTCTAGAGATCTACAATTAAAGGTGTTCAGAAAGTTGCACTGAGGTATGTTCCCACATATGTCAAGGACACACCCAATAATGCCGCTTTCTACAGGTTGGATACAACCTTCTCAGAAGAAGGAGTCTGATTCAGACTACATACAAATTTGTCCAGAGTGGTTTTATAAAGTTTATCACTTTGGTTAGAGTTCTGAATGGTTCTTCAGCATACAATGCTGTATTTTATACTTTTCATTTAGAACTGCCTTTAGTGACAGTGGATTGTATAGCTACCTGTTCTAGGAAAACAGGTGGAGTGGCAAGCAAGTATTTGCAAACATGAAACTTTTACTCTTCACTGGAGATAATTTTCCTGTTAGAAACAGCAGAAGTGGAGAATCTGAATCTCTATTTTATTGTGGATTTGGATGCTAACAGGGAAGAGAGAGAAAAAGCGTCATGGACTACCTAAAAAATAATTAGATCACAGAGGCATAACTTTCTCTCTCTGGCCTTCACTGTATAATTTACGATCACATACGGACAGTCTCAAGCATCTTAGTCCCATAGAAATTAATGATAAGTGCCAAAAGACAATCAGATGCCCCAGATTTAATTATTGAGTTACATAAACATTGTAACTTGTTGGAGGAAGCAGTAAGAAAATTAAACTTAGTAGTATGTGTTAATTAGTATAACCTAGAAAAAGCTGTTCCCTACTCAATGAAAACTCATCTCCACAAAAATTCACTTTCTTTGTTAGCAGGACTAAAATAATAGCCAAACAAATTCGCTATGCCACACACATCATTTCAGAATATGCGCTACACTTCAAGTAAGCCTGCACTCCACATATGCTCTGACATGCAACAGTTCTGTGCTTTAATTTATTAGCATTATTATTGATGCTTATTACAGAATTGCTGAGGGTCTAACCTTTAGCTGGGACATGCTACAGCAGACATTGTGTAAACTCTTTATACTTCAGACATGCCCTGGAGAGTTACAAATGGTGAAGACAGTGGTTTAACAATGAAGGGAAAATATAATGGATTCACAAATTTTAAACCGGTAATTCTGTGTACTCCATCCTTCTTAATTTAAATAGGGACTGTCCACCATTTACACAGGTCATATCTACTGTGATCAAGTTTACAGCTGTGAAGACTATGGGCCTGTTTTTCCTCAAAAAAAATATCCAATGCTACTGCGACATTGAGCCTCTTCCCCAATGTATTCTCATGACATGAACCTATAAAGATTTTTCTGAACTCCATTTGTTGTAAACGGTCATTGCTGTCATAGTATGAAATCCTGCTCTCACAGGCAAACTTCTTTCTTTTCTTGCAGAACAACCTCCTCTGGCACTTACTACAAAAGTGAGAAGAATTCTGATGCTTAATTAAGACTTCATGATCCCTAATGTTTCCAAGTCTTACATTTACAAAATTTTTTTAAGACAAATGTAAAAATACAGAAATGGTATTAAGCTTATCTCAGATATATAACAATGCTTATTTTATTCTTAAATCCTTAATTCATTAATTTGCTTTACATCTATCAGAATAAAGATTAGTGAAAGCTAAAGTTTGGATTCAGAATCAATAATACCAAAAAGCTCAAAAGTCTTTAATGCATCATATTGGAATTTACAAGAGCTCAGCCTCTGACACAATTCTACCATTTTTTAGTTAAAAACTCATAAGAATAACTGTTCTCAAAATATTCCTGCTGGGTTTGAAATAAAGCTCACAAATAGTTCCTTTGATCACCTGACTTAAGAAATGACAAGAAACTGAACACAAACCTGTCAAACCTAACCTAACATAGTAAAGACCATGCAGTAAAATCCCACTGATTTTGTTCATGTCATTAATAGCAAAACCTTCTTCTTAGCCTTTTATTATATTCTGTCATGACCATGATATGAGCCATCTTTTGCAACATAAGAGTTTCATTTATTTGGCTCATTTAACAGGGAACATTTAAGAACATATTATTTTTCAGCATGTATCTTGAAGTATTGTCTAAATACTTTCAAAGTTACTAGCACATTGGTAATATAAAATTTTACCGTTGTTAATTAGCACTACATTTGTAGTAGATATATATATTTACATATATATATACTTACGTATATAGAAATCTTTTTTGACAATGCAGATCTTTATTCTTTCTTATTTTTCACTGTTCTGGTGATAAACACAGGATAAATTTTGTGAAAGCAAAAAGATTCAGTTCTCATTAGTTTCTGAGTATCATAAAACTACACCAATTATTTCCACCTAGGGCACTGAAGCTTAATTCTCGTACTAAGCAAAGTGCTATTTTAAAATTTCAAGATTTGTTTCTGTGCTTTGAAGGGAATTAATAAAAAAACATGCCAAGAACTAGGTACCAATATGGGAAATAGCTTATTCTATACTGACAGTCTACCTAGTGTAAGCTATTACAGTTTCTCAAGGGGTGAAAGATGAATCATTCTTTCTCTTGCATCTATTTATATTAACTCATAAACCTGTAATACATGGTTTAAGGACAAAGTTATGCTAGAGTATTCATGTTATTTGGTCCACTAGCCAAGCATAAACTGGGTGTAAATCTCACAGAAATGCACAGAATCACATCGCAGCTGAGGCTGGCAGGCTCCTCTGGAGACTGAGTCCCCCCTGCTCGAGCAGGGTGAGCTAAAGCAGGTTGGCCAGGGCCACATCCAGGCTGGCACACTTGTTAAAAAGAAATAGAAATCCAATGATAACTCTTCTGTATTTCCAGATCATTTGATCTGTGAAAGAGTAGTCCATCTCTTACAATATGAATTCAATGGAAAATCTCTCAGTGACATAACTTTTCAATATACCTTACCTCTGAGGAACTTCAGCACTTGAATGTCAGGGTTTACCTACAAATTTAGACTTCCTTTATTTTGTCGCTGAAAATTGTTTGGTGTAGAAAGCAGGACTTTTGGAATTGAAACTGTACAGTTAAAACATGAAAGAAAAGTCTCTCCAAGCATTTAAAGGTTGCTGCACGAACAATTTTGGACTGTCACTCTGACTCGTTATCATGAACCGCTTTCCAGATTGGGCCTTGACATGTGCAAGGGCGAGTTCCCTGACTGCGGCAGAGCTGAGGCCTGGCACATGCTGACAAAACAGACCAGCTAAGTAATAACACAGCTGACCTTTTGAGAAGATGGAAAAAAACTATGCATGTTTTTAAATGGTAGAGACTGACTGCCAAGTCAAAAATCAAAATTTATATTTATATATTGCAAAATCCTTAAATTTAAGCTTTTTCCCCCCATTTAACTGTTTGAACAAATTTGGGGGGGACAGCTGGGGCTATTAAACAATTTATTAAAGTGTTCTGTTTACTCTGCAAATGTGAAACATTCTTATGAAATAGATACAGCAAAGGAAACAAATCATGATGACTAATTCCGGTAGTGATTTTAACTCAATCAGAACACTCGGCAAAAGCATCAAGAGATCTGTATGTTTAATATTGCACTGCACTTGCGAAATACAATGGGCCAAATTCTGCTCTCAGTTTCTCTGCAGATCTGGGGTATATCTGATCAAATATGATTTGCACCAATTTAGCTGATGGCAAGTTTTGGACCTTTTTCAGCTGGCTTCAGAATAGCTTTACCTGTCCTTTGAGTAGACTGAAAAAATCAGCAGAAAACAGGCACATAATAGCTCCATCGGGAATTAATGTGCCCCAGGTTAGCCAAGAAATCAGACAGCTACATTTGCACAATTCTGATGCAAGAACCTGTCTTAGACTTACACCTTTGATGTTAAAATCGCAATTTGGTTTTCTTGGGTTTGGTGGGGTTTTTTTGGATAATGAGGGAATTTTGCAATTTCCTATATTTGAAATATAAATATCCCATCCTCCCTTACTCCTTCCATCCTGTAAAACACACACATCTCATCTATTATACAAATAGAGAAGGACAGAAAAGTCATTTGGTGTTATAATCACATAAATGTGTCACTAGCTCTGAAGAATGCCTGACTGAAGGCCAAGAATGTCTCTACTTCCCAGGATGATGAGGCGCTTTCCTTTTAACAACTACTTTAAACTCTTTTGAAATGACTGAAACGATTACAGTTCTGGAAACCACTCCAGAATTGCTTGCCATCAGAGTTTGACACCAGCACAGTGATTTTCATCCTTTCACAGTGTTTGTGATTATTCACATGCAGATGAGATGTTGCTTGCTTAATCACCGAACAGATTGAGCCAAGGGAGTGAAGAAGGGTTCCCTAGCACAGCTAAATACAGAAGATGTGGCACAATGGAAGAAACACACAAGTGTTTGGTGGTCCTCTCTCCTGTCATAGAATCATAGAATAGTTTGGGTTGGAAGGGACCTTTAAAGGTCATCTAGTCCAAACCCCCCTGCAATGAACAGGGACATCTTCAACTCCATCAGGTTGCTCAAAGCCCCGTCCAACCTGGCCTTGCATGTTTCCAGGGATGGGACATCTACCACCTCTCTGGGCAACCTGTGCTAGTGTTTCACCACCCTCATTGTAAAAACATTTCTTCCTTATATCTAGTTTGAATCTACCCTCTTTTAGTTTAAAGTCAGTACCCCCTTATCCTATCGCAGCAGCCCCTGCTAAAAATTTTGTCCCCATCTTTCCTGTAGGTCCCCTTTATGTATTGGAAGGCTGCAATAAGGTCTCCCCGGAGCCTTCTGTCCTCCAGGATGAATAATCCCAGTATTCTCATAACCTAGTTATGGCTCAGTTATTGGGCTGAGAGTTCTTTATAAGAGCAACAGTCCTTATTTGTATGCACATTGTTGTCACAAATGGGGAAGGCATCCTGTGCTATTACAGTATAGGTAATAATGTGACTTATTTGCATTAATATCACTTAACAATTGCAAGCTTTGCTAAAGTGGATCCTGGAATAACAGCCCATCTGAAGCTCATTCTGAAAACACATCCACAGTCAGGGAAGCCAAATCTGTCAGTTACCCAGCACTCAAGTTTAGGCAGCATTGCAAAGTATACCTGAAGGGCTATTGCCAATCTGACTCCTAACACTTGAAGTCCTTCCCATATTTACAGACACCTACTCACACAACAAGAGCGAAGGATTCAATGGAGGAGTCACTGAGGAGGTTCATCAGCTGACTATGTGCTCCTATGGCATAAGGCATTCATTTTAAGCATTTCAAATATGTATTTAGTTTTCTATCCTGTAGTTTTAGAGGCAGAATTAATAACTTAGACAGAAATAGTCCTTGGAGGGAAACAACCTCAGGAATAACAGTTTACTATTTCTCTTCTATTGAGAAGTCCGAACAAAAAGTCAACATGAGCCATCAGGACAGCATTTGCTGTACACAGCCTTTTCCTTTTGCCTCTGAAATTGGTGATTCCAAAGAAACACAGCAGCCTGAGAGAGTAGTAAATTGTGATACCTCTACAAATTACCATGCCTGGATACATACAGCTGTGGGGGACCTGTGAGGGCCAGAAAGCAATCCTCGAGTACTATTTTCTGTCACAAGTGGTCCCTCTGAAGTCATCTGGACTACTTGCTGCAGAAGTGAGCAAGAGCATAGTGATTTGGTTTTAATTGTGAAAAGGCTCCAAGAAGTATTTCTTTTAAGTGGGTATTGGCCCAGGTTCTCGTGCCTTAGGGATGGATATGAGTCATTTGTGGTTTTGTTCTTATCAAGTCCTACAGTCTCCCTTCAGGTGTGATGCCAACTTAGCCTCAAGTTACTTTAGGAGGGTCAAGCCAGTGACCTCTGTGTGCCCCAATCTTATCCTCTGCAAATATAACGCAACCATAAAATACAGCTCCTGGGAGCACAATGAGATTTATGCAGTTAATATAAATGTACTTTGAAAAAATCTATTGGAAAAAAAAAAACACACAAAAGAGGAGCAGCAACAGTAGCAATAACACCAAATTTGAGTCCGTGGGGAGTCTGAAAAGACATCTTTACACTTTTAGACTTTAAATAATTCAGAGCACTATATCAGCAGCCCTTGGATGTAGCACTAGAACATTGGTTTGTTAACATCATTCCTCTACAAACACATGCATTACAATCCTGTGAAAGTCTCAAGAGTGCTTTGACAATGTTTACCAACTAACACCCCATTGCAACAAAATGATTATTTTCATTTCTTTGGTGGATCCTTTGGGGCACATGGCTTCACGGTAGAAGGATTTTTTCAAAGTAAATTTTACAATTAAAAAAAGAAACAGCTAGATTTTAAAATTTGTATTTTTTTAAGTTTTCCCTTTCTAATTCATGCTTTTAAAGTGAAATTGGTATTGAAACATGAAAAGTACAGTCTAAAGGAGGATGAAAATACATGGAAAAGAAATTATCATGAAGTTAAGTTGTGTCTGATTTATGTGCCTTTTGATGAGCCAAGAAAAATTCAGTTTAGCTGCATGCCTAATGACTTTTTGCTGTATAGCCATATTGCACCAATTTTTAATAGATAATAACAAGAAACATGGCTAGGTTTTTATAGTTTAGGTCAACATGAAAATGTCAGCAGGGCACAGGTGGTAGCAGAGTTAGAAAGCACTGCAGTAATGATCTGCAAGCCCACGTAGTTCAAAGTGTTAGAGCAGACTTATCTCCTTCACATGCACTTTATTTTTTAAATTGATTCCTTCCATCTTTATGGATTTCTTAAGTCAAGGTCAATGCTTTCATTCTGCAGCCAGGAATAATCTAGACAATAGAAGCTGCAGAAATTAATTCATCTAAAAAAGATGCATGCCATTGAGATTTGAGAAGATAGAAGTATCTTCAAAAAGTTGCTGAGTGTAAATATTATGCTTTGTTTACTCAGCTCTGCAGCACGTGGAAACTTAGAAAAGTAGTTTAAAGGTCACATTCATGTATATCATATGTTTAAGTCTGTTGGTAAAAGGTCCAACTTTCACAGTAAATTCTGCGTGAACATGACTTAGCTCATCTGATTTAGTCTTCAGAACAAAGCCCTCCAAAGGTCTAAGATGTGCTTCCTTTTTATATTATCAATAAGAGTTTCTTCATGTTTCACTTCATTCTAGTCCCAGGTTCTGCAATAAGGAATTTAGTGAAAGCATTTTTTTTGTCTAAATATGGGATGTATAAGGAGTGCAGCAGTTCCCAGGACCTGGTACTTAGTTCTCTGAAGCATCGCTACCAACTTCCATGACATGTAGGAATATCTAAGAATAGATCTAGAAATATAGGAAGTGTCAGAATATGTAGACTTGTTTATAGGGCAGTTACAAGGGATCAAAAATTGTAGTTCAAGGAACACCATGAAAATTATATTTGTTACCAAAGAATTCTGGAGGAAAAGGATCTCTAAGGATTAATCTGAGGACTCATAGCTGTAAGGATGAATCTTTACCAATGCTTATCTAATGAAGGGCAGATGAGTCTGACAAATTGCACTGATTGTATTTTCAGTATGCGAACAAAATGACATTTTACCGTCATTACTTCTCCATTGTTCTATTTTGAGCTTTCCACAAGGTATCTACAGGAGAGAAATGAGCTATTATGCAGCAAGACTGGTGTAACCTTACTTTTGTGATTGAGAAAAAGAGTAATGAAAATTCAGAAGCAAAATTAACAAGATGAGTGGGATTCCAGTTTACTTGATTTTCACAAATTTACATCTCACCTGGCTAAGAAAAATTTTCTAGTCATATCCATTTTAGAACTCATAGATATAAATTTGTATATCCTGGATTTATTGCCTCAACGCAAAATTGCACACCACATTTTTCTCATAGTCAATCCTCTCCTAATGCAACTCAGCACTTACCTATGTTACTTAACTATAACTCTATGAAGTGCCCTCTTCATCCCAGTGAAACATTTGAGCTTTTTCACATCTTTCTGGATGAAGGCATCTTTTACATCAGCTATTATATAGCTTTAAAGGAACTACTTAACAGCTAACATGACCTTGAAAATGCACCTGAACTTCTATAAACTGGAAGAATGCATTTAGATTTCGTGGTACATCAAATCACTTATAGATTCTCAAATCTGTAACATTCTGAAAAAAGACACAAGCTCAGTCTCTCCTCTGATTACTCTGACGGGTTTTAGACAGTAGACATAATGTAAGAGAGAGATTCGGTGTTACAAGAGAACATTAATAGCCTGCTATTGGCTACAGGATTGCGGAGATACCACCCTTCTAGAGATGTCTCCCTGTACAGGATCATTTTTTTCAGTATGTTGAACCCAGAAGGACCCTCACAAGACCTTCATCTGGTCATGACTTTATTGAGGTTACATAAGTAAGAAATAAATTCTGGACCTCAGAACAAGCCATTTGAGACTTGTTCCTTGAGGAATGTTCCTCCAACAGTAAAAAGAAAAATAAAAAAAAACTTTGTCTTTTAGAGTTGTTCCTCTAGTCCTGTTATTACACTAAGAAGTAGAAGAAAGCAGTTTTCCACTCTTGTTTTCCACACTAATGAAAATGGACTGTGTTTGCCTTTAATGGCTGTGTTTCTGGGAACCACAGTGGTGGTCCACAACTCAAAGCAGATGCTGAAAAGTCAGATGAATACAAGAGACATTACTGCCCAAGCCATCTGCTCTTGTCAGAGACTTTTCCCTACTTAAATTACTGTGAATGATGTAAGAAAATGCTGCGCCTGGGACACCACATACACACTGTTAACACCTACAGATGCTAATTGAAAATGTGGTGAGAGGCACCAGGCTCCTGGTGTGTGCTTTTAGGGTCAGCTTCCAGTTTCCTCTCCATCTGCCTAAGGATTTGAGAACTTCCACACAAGAGACAATTGCAACTAAACCACTCATAGGGAATAACATGTCACTTCAACTTCCATTCTTAAACACTATCCACTTTACAGAGAAACATCTTTTGTCATTGATGAGTTAATAAAGATATGTGAAAGGAAATAAATAGCCAAGTTTTGTCAATTAACTGATGGTAGAAGATAGCTCAAGCGATTCTCATGGCTTTCTGGTAACAGGGTAGACAGAGCTACATGTTTTCAGTCAAGTGTTTCTATTTATCTCTAGATTCTGGAGAAGCAGCTTTGTTTAAATTTGAATTATATTAAATTTAATTAATCCCTAATACTATAAAATGAAAGTGAGGTAGGCACTTACAATCCAATGACAATGGGATGCTGGTTATACCCCCTGGATTTGAATTGTGGATTCAAATAGTTACATTTTATGTAAAGGGCATCATCTTAACACAATTTTCTAGAGATGCTGGTAAGTAGCTTTCAACTTTAACTGAGAATACAAATCAATTTTAAATTCATATGTATTTTTTCATCTTAAGGCATCTTCTACATAGGAAAATAATACAGCATATACTTTACAACTGAAAGTTTTCAAAAATTATTGTAGAAATAACATTCCCAGTGTTCAATTTCAGCTTAACTCTACTTAGAAAAAAAAATAATCACCACGGCATTTAGGAGGGCTTGGATTAGCTACGTAATTTTCATTTTATAGTGACCCAAAGACCCAATCCTGATTGCACAAGGTCCATGCAGCTTTTACCCTTAAATTTAATGAAACAGACAGTTTTTCCATTAGCTGGATTTATGTGTCATAGACTGTACTGAGAAATGCCTCAGCAAGTTAGGAATATTAAATTGTGCAGTGGTTATTGTGCATCCTTGCCCTGGTATGAACTATTCAGCTACATTTCTGCTATACAGGTCAAAAGGAGAAGAAAACCTGTGTTATTCAATATTTCTGCTGAATAGAACCTTAATAAATTGATTAGGCTCCTATTTTAATCAAGCATTGTGCACACATTGCCAAAAAAAAAAAAAAATGTGGAACAACTTCTGAATAATCTTGCTATCTGCCTCTTTGTATAAAGAAAAAGACCAATTTATAACAGTACAAGCCTGTTTGAAAATGATACAGATTTTCTGATATTCTAGAATGAACATCAGTGAACAGCAGGACAGGGATTGGAGTAGGTCAACACATGACAGTAATAGTAATTAATAATAACAGTAATAAAAGCTGACACACATTAACTGTAAACCCTTTCTCTGTACCACAAGCAAATTTGCATTGTACCACTGGAGCCTTTGACTGTGTGCTTTATGGAAGATGAGGTTCACAATCAAGGAACAAAGAGAGTTCCCAAAAGCTGAAAACTAAAAGAAACAGTATATCTCAAGCCAAATCTGCTGAAGTCAGAAATGTAGTAGTATTGGTATATTCATGTTGCTATTGTATAATTTTCACATTAGAACAAATGAGTGTAGTTTTGGAGCTCAAAAAAGCTTCTCTGGTGGTTTATGTTGTATAAAAATATTTTATTTATTCTTTTATCTAGGCACATATAATCTCTTCATCATGCCAGTTAGAATATCACTAATAATCTTCCTAAGGCTGCCATTAAAAGATAATACAAGACACCTGGGCTGGAATTTCGTTTGTGTGATTTTGTGTGGCTTTTTCATTATGTGTTTTCAGCATGAGTTTTGTTTTTGTGAATTTGTGTGGTTGTGACATTGTGTGATTGTTTACTACAAAGTGCCTCAATGGTTTTCTTTGCTGTTAATCATTACCCCTTTTCTCATTGCTTTGAAAGCACTTCAGTGAAGATACTGTTGAATAACTAAAAGAAGAAGAAGTTTTTAATGGCTCCATGAACATTTCAGAAAGAGAGCACATTAAAATATCAACGTTAGACAAAATTAATGAATTGATTTCATAACACTACCAACAAATCAGGTTTTCTGGGTTCCAACATTCATTTGAATGAAACCTGGGAAAAAAAATTCAAGATCCTGCCAGTTCAACTACAAAACATGTAGCACTATGTTCTCTAGAAGCAGGGGATGGATATTTCTTTCCATATAATTTATTTATATTTGCTCATGAGTGCATCCTTAATGAATACATCTACCAAGAGCATTCAGAGGGAAGTCAAGGTGAAAACAAACAGGAAATGAAATCACTCCATCTCTTTCAGTTTAACATCTAGGGAAATAACAACACATGAGCATTTACAACTGCAATATGATGGACAAGACAAATGTGAGGTATCCCCTGGAGCACTGAGACAGGTTGGAAAGAATTGATGCTCACAAATTGTAAGACAACTTGGTAATTAAAAAAAAAAAAAAAAAAAAAAAAAAACAACCCCACCATCAAAAAACAAAGTAGAAACTGAGAAAATACAAAACATACTCCAAGTAGAAATGGTTCTCCTCTTGATGCACACATTAACAGTTCACAGTGCAGCCACATTGGTGAGTGGAGAGCAGTATCCATTACAGAATTCCCAGAGCGCCATAAGACCTTCCTTCTATCCACCTTTTATCCTTCTCCAAACACCTCTTTACACTCTGCTTTTTCACAATGTTAGTCTCATTGTAACCAACACTATCTTACTGCTTCCTCTAGCTCATCTCTTTATCCAAATTTATCTACCAACCGTGGTATCTTTTGTATGGCATATAGCTTGTTACCTCTGAACTACAGAACATATTTTTATTTTGCATTCCCACAACATCTGGCACAACAGAGTTCAGCAGATTCAAGTAGATGATATTATTGCAAAAACTTTTGAGTCCTCTGCAAAACATGAAGCACAACCAAATTAAATGCAGAGGGATACTGGGCAGGGAGCAGATGTTCTATTCACATCAAGTAAGGAATCTGTCACAGTATGGGGGGAAAGCAGAAGTCAGTAATCTCTTTAATTTGTTCCTTCCATACATCCCATAAAGTCTGAATTTAACTTGGAAACCTTATTTTGTGTCCTTTAGGGTTCTTATCTACCAGGTTAGAAGAAATAAAAAATAAAAAAAATTACCATCATTCAAGAATTTTAAGAAGTAGTTACACTTACTGAATTCAGTTTTCCCTTCCAACACAGCTCCTTTATGCCATTCTGCCACCTCAGTATTTCCAAAGTCCCTAAACTCTTGCTGAATATTTGAGATACAGAAGAGAGTGTCACTTAAGTATTTCAACTTAAGCTATTCCTAAATTCTAGTAATCATCATAACATCTCTCTTTCTCTTCTAGCTAATGGAGTTCAGTAAGGAGAGAGAGAAGGAAACTAACGGGAGGGCCTGTCTCAGCACAAGAAGCCACAAAGATACCTTACTGACTCTCTCTGTAGAGTTTTCATTGCAGAAAATGCTAAGAGCTCTTAACCTTGGAAAGTTAAATAATTTCATGTTACAGTTTAAAGATACAGTTCATACAGGCTAATGCTATACTTGCTATGAAAAACATCGTGATACAACTAGAGGTAACAGACACAAAATTGTGTGGTTATGCCTAAAACCTGAACATTTACTGGTCAAACATGATTCAACTCAAGACTTACATGCTGTAGCGACGGCATTAAACAAGAACTATGGTGAATGTCCAACACATGTTTGTTTGGCAATCCAACTGCCAGCCGCTTGTCAGAGATTAGCTGTGACAGTGTCATGCATGGCTTGGCAGGGGGAGTGGAAAGGTGATGTGGAAAGAAGAGATTTTTTTCTTCATGTGATGGTCATGGTTATATCTATGTAAGAGTAATGGGTTTCTGGGAAAGAGGTCAAAAGCAGCAGGGCCTGTTTAATTGGTCCATGGGTTACATTCACCCTTTTTCTGAGCAAGCCATCCTGTTACTTTAGTGGAGATTCAGCATGCTGAATACTGCGCAAGAAACACAAACCTCTAGCTGCAGAGCTGAAAGAAAGGTCTTCAAGGCTGGAAATATCTTGAAAAAGCAAAAAACTAAAATTAATATATGCATATTATACTTACAGTCCATCATCGTTAACATGCTCATGATGGCATTACAGGACTTTTGTTCTTTTTCTTTTTTTTTTTTAATTTATTCTTGCTCTCAGCTTATGGGAGCCTCACTATCTTTAGCGTCCTTCACTTCAGATATGTACCATGAAGTCACTAGGTATGCCCAAACAGGTGGAGAGGAACATTCCTGCTTCAGGATCATTTGTTTAAGTCCATACCAAATACATGCCTGATCTCTCCTGCGCTATCTCCCCTCTTCAGCCTGATTTCCTTTGAAATGTGGCAAGGAAGCAGCCACAGCATGCTCTAGCAGATATCCTGACCCAAGGGCCCAGTACTGGGGTCACATTGCAGGGCAGATGTACCTGCAGTTTAGATGCAGCCAGTAGGACTGCTACTAAGAGGAAAACCTAAACTTTTTAGAAAGTACTGGTTAATAAAATAAAAACAGTGATCTGACATGGGAAGATAGATGAGAGATTAAGTGTTTCTGACACTTTCTGTTCCTGTCCTGGATTCATGGGATGTTAGAACAGATTCCCCGCCAGGGAAGATCACTCAGTGGGTTAAAACTTTTCAATTTTGGGGAGCTAACTTGAGAGCATAGAAGTGGAAGCAGTGGCTACATCCCCTGTGGATATTTACAGACATCAGAAAACCACTCTGTAGTTCAACACAATTGACCGCCCCATCTCACAAGAAAGTCAAAGTGAGAACAGGAGTAACATGGGTTGGGCTTGAGCTGCACCAGCAGAGTCATAGAGAGGATTCTGTAGATACCCTCTCCGTGTCATGCCAGGGCATGCCAGGGTCCAGTCAGTGTCGTACAGTTTTTCTCATTAATGAGGGCCAATTAATTTCCAACATATACATACAATACACCCTCTTTTGTAGGAAGAAAAAAGTATGATTTCTATTCCATTAAGCTCTTGAAGGCTTAGGAGAGGAAGCTTTCAGGTTCTGTTGCAAAGCTTTTGAGAAGGGTCATCTAGGAATATACGTGAATGATAGACAATATTTAATTTCTCAGTTAATCACTGGTAGAAGACTCTCATGAGGTATTTTATTTTCCTATCTCCAACACTGTATTAAAAAGAGACAGTGCTTAAGATGCAAAGCAAACAGATAAGAAAAACCATTCTCTAACCTATAATCTTTTATTAAAAACAAAGAAAACAGGAAAATTCCTATGGCAGAGTGAGCTGCTTGTTTTAATGATTTTGGAAAGATTATGCAGGAGTAATTCAGTTTGCTTTGGATTATTTCAGAAATAATAGCTATTCCATTACGTATTTGCCAAGTCCTCTGAAGCAGGGATTTAGAACTAGCATTGATTTCGTGCTGGGTAAAACAAAAGGTTTCTGTCATAGGAACGCAGAAGCTAACACATCAAAATAAAGAACAACAGTTAATCTAATTCAGTTTCTTCCCCAGTTCCCTGTTTCAGCTGCTGATATACCTCTGTAATTATGAGTAACTATATAACTCAATGGAAAAAAATGCACAATGAAATTTGAGCAAAATTTGAACAGTTCAGATGGGGATAAGGCTTGTGAACACTATATTCCACCCAGCTTTTTTTTTTTTTTTTTGACTAAATATCTTCCTGATAGTATCTCCTCATCTTCTTAACAATCAGTTTAGCATCATCTGAAGTCATTATATAATACAAACTGCATCCATTTTAGAGATCTGCAGGCATTCAATTCTGGAGCATCTGATTCAAAAACTTGCATTCACTTAAAGGTGAGTCTCCCCGTTTGCAGAGGACAAAACATACCCTGAAAATCCTGATCTAAGAATTAAAGTAGGATTTGAACTATTGCACAGGCTTTTTGTACAGGGGTGAATTTTGGCCGCTGACACCATCTCACTCCATGCTGCAACAACCCTGCAGAGCCGCGGAAGAACGCAGTGCCTATCCCAGAACAGCTGAATTACCCCCTCTTACAGCTGATTCTCAAAGTAAATCAGTGTGAAAGGTGCCAATGTGCCCCACCCACAGGCAGGATGAAACATCTCAGGTCTAGTAAGCCATGGGGAATTTGCAGATTGAATTGGATGCTTTCAAATCAGTAGAGCAGAGGACGTAGGTAAAGTCAAAGGGAGAGATGGGATTACAGAGCAAAGCTACAAGGAGCCAAGGAGAAGGTGCCTCCTGGCTGGGGCACAGAGTCACCCTCAGCTGTGTCCTGGGTGTGTCCGTGAGTCCGATGCACCTGGCAGACACCACAGGGGAAAGGGGATACAGCACAGAACTATGAAGGAGCAAGAGAGAGGCCAAGCTGCAGAGAAAATGTGAGGTGGGAGACATTTCTGTGACTGTCACTTCCAGTCTGAGAACCTTTGCAGGAATGACAATGCGTAGGCTTGATTGCCCAAAACTGCACCTGCTGGCCAAATAGGCCCTGCATAATCCAGTAAGTGAAGCAATCACTCTGGTGACCTGTATCGGCTCTCGGCTCCTCCTGCTCTCTCCCTCCCAAGTACAGAAATGGATTATGCAAGGACTGTGCCCACAAGGATTACTTTAAATCAATAGATGCTGGAGAAGAAAAAACCTATGGCCTTAAGTATGCTTACTGTTCTTCCCAGGCTCCAAGGTATGCATTCCTTCTCTTTGTGTTCATCTGACAAACAATCCAAAATACATCGTAGAATCATAGAATCACTTAGGTTGGAAGGGACCTTTAAGATCATTGAGTCCAACCATCAACCTTACACTGCCAAAAACCATCACTAAACCATGTCCCTAAGCACCATGTCTACCTGGCTTTTAAATACCTCCAGGGATGGCAATTCCACCACTTCCCTGGGAAGCCTGTTCCAATGTTTGATGACTCTTTCGGTGAATAAAATTTTTCTAATATCTGATCTAAACCTCCCCTGGCGTAACTCGAGGCCATTTCTCTCATCCTATTGCTTGTTACTTGGGAGAAGAGACTGACCCCCACCTCTCCACAACCTCCTTTCAGGTAATTGTAGAGAGCAATAAGGTCTCCCCTGAGCCTCCTCTTCTCCAGGCTAAACAACCATCAGCTGAAGTTCAGGCTTGTCTGATGCATTGTAAAAGTGTCAGGTACAGTCTCTGACCTTGGCTTCCAGCTTCTGTGGGGAGAAAGTTTGGGGAGGTGTTGTGCTGGCTGGGAAGTGCAGCACACAAAAATACATGCCAGGTTTACTGCAAGGTTCTAAGGCACTCAATACACCGATTCAAAAGGTCCTAGCTATTGTTGTCACTCGACTGAACCTGTTGCTTGGTCCACATCTATTATATTGGATGGAATTACAGAAGTGGGTTTATCTTAGTAGAAAGCATCATAGGACTAACAGTAGATGCAGATGCAGTAGGAGTAAGGGAATGCAATGTAGCAGAGAGAAGGTTTACCAGACTAGGCTGGTGTAAATTGCAGCAAACGCGGTCATTCTGAAATAAATATATAGACCAGCTATGAAAAATTAAACAAATGCCTTATTCACTTGTTTCTTGTCATAGAAAATTGTCCCAGGGTATTACAGAGAATAAAAAAAAGTGTTCAAAAGGACATCTCTGAAAACTATGGCGTGAGGTTGCCCATTGATGCTTATTAAACACAACAGAGCACAGATGCAAGCTCTGGCTCAGGAAGTCCTTAAATTGCTGATTGGTAGAAGCAGGGGAGAATATAACAAGTAGAGCGCAAGCCATATTTGCTTTATTTTTTTATGCTTTTTCCCTAAGCATCTACTACTGCTGGCATTGTCAGAGCTCCAACCATGCATAAAGGAAGCAAAAAAATGTAATTTCTCATGTTTTGTTAGCTTCAATTTTCAGTCGATCTGATTGTAACGTGGCAATTTGGTCTGACCTAATTCAGCCTTTCTTTAGAAATAGAGCTTGTGAACATTTCTATTTGTGAAGATTGGACCTTTTTTAAAGCTGAAAACTTTTTAGCCGTGTTGGTTGCTTCCACGTTGTTTCAGTAAAGACCATTTAGTTTTTGTCTTTTTGTTATTGTATTTTTCCTCTATCCTTTTCTCACACAGAATAAAAGAGGAAAATTGTTAATTACAGGTTTTTTCTATTTTTTCCTTCTGATTCAGTACAATTTTGAAAAGTTAATTTTTTTTTTAAGTTACTGAAGGGAAAAAATAAAAATCTACTTCCTCCAACTGGAGTAATCCCAAAGTTTAATATTAATAATATTATTAATATTAGAGAACAGCCCAGGGTAAAAAAAGAAGAAGAAGTGACCAGCTTATAGACACTTGTTCTATTTCACTGCACAATAAAAGATGAATGAATAGAAAACTTTTTTCAAACAAACCGTAATTCACTAAAATGACTAAAAAGCATTAGTTTTACTCCCAGTTCTGGTAATCTAAAATAACACTGATTGAAAAAAAAAGTTTGTATCTGAAATCTTTTTTTCATTTCTAGCCATTTCTAGGCCAAAGAGACCACAATCACTGCTTTTAACGGAGCTTTGCAGTCTCCTGGACCAGAATATATTCCTTTCATCACATCTGTATTCCCATCTAGACAGACACTATAAAAGTGGCTAATGCCACGCAAGCACTGTACCAAAGGCAGCCCCAGTCCCAGAGAGCTTACAAGCAAAATTAGATTCAATTAAACACATTTATAAGCAGTAACATGCATGAATAAAGACTCAGCAATAGGAGTTTCTGCCAGAAATTCCCAATACTCTCTTCTTCTTGCTGGGAAAGGAACTTTTCTCTAGCCAAACCCCATTAGCACAGGTAGATATGAGTGCACCACAGATGTACAGCTGAGGTGACACAGGTGTTTTCACTAGTTTTCTTCAGTACTTTTGAATGTTACATAAAATCTGACCCATCTCCCCACGCATACAGCAGCTGCACTGAAAAGAACCATCACAACTACAGTACACAGGAGGAGCTGCTCCTTTTGCTAGCTGAAAATATCTTTTCTTTTTCTTATGTTTCTTTCTTCTACCCAATCTCCTTTCCTGCCCTCAGTATTTCAATATTTGGAAAATAAGCCTTGAAATAGGCTGCTAAGGCTTTAAATTTGAAGAGCAGCTTCATTTATGATGAACATGCCAGAAATGTTTCTCCAAAACCATTACAAGATAGTTACACACACTATTGAAAAAGGATGTGTTTCCCAGGGCAGTAGTCTGTGTTTTGTCCATCACCCAAAAAACAGTTGTGGAACTACTGGTATGCCCTACAGGAGTTTCAGTCCTGTCCAGAAACATATGTGCAGTGGAAATCCTCACATAATCCTTGCCTTTTTTTTTTTTCTCTTTCTTTCACTTTCCTTTTTCTTTTTTTCTGTATTTAGTCCCAATGCTGCCCACCTGCACAGGAAAAATTTCATTCAGACAGAATAAATAGTTCCCATAACTTTTTTCCTTTCTGGTGAAAGTTACTGCAGAAAATGGGGAGAAAGCTTCTATCATAGCTTCTGCAAAGCTAAGAAACAGTAAACAGATTTCATTCTTGTCCCTTTAAGAAGGCTGAGTCATAATATTAAAACAGCATGTACATTAACAATTATTTTAATTCATAAACATTAGCAAACTCCCAACTCCTGTGGGAGTTACCTTCCATCTCGTGGTGATGCAGGTTCCATCTCCTAATAATTTCATTTTATATTTAAATCAAAATACCATTTTATTTCTTCAACAAAGAAAGAATAAATTATGTCAAATGTCAGCTTTTCCAAATGCTAAGGAAACCCTGGCACTCATCAGCCACAGGAAAGGTATTTTTAAGAATAAAGATTTATAAATCTAAGGACAGCTTTTGTCCTAGTTAAGTGCACAAATTGTACTTGTGTGGGTGGATTTTTGGTGATGTGTTTAACACAGAGTAGAAGAAAACCTGGTGCCTTGGCAAGGTATGAATATAATAAACGTTGTTCAATGCTTACAGGCCAAGTTGGACAAGTTAGTACAGGTGCAAAGCCTCTGGTTTCAGGAGGTTGCTTTCAGGATGAATTTTGCTCCAGTGGAATCCAAACCATTGCTCAGCAGCATTAAAGGTTCACAGTTCTGGTCATTTTATTAACGGGGGAAACCACTGGCTTTCAAATAGTGCGAGAGAATTGGTTTCTACTGATTTATACCCCTTTGGAATAATTTTAATTGGGCTTTGCAGATTTTCTGCACTGATGGCTAGTCCTTTCTTAACTGTTTGTTTTTTCCTAAGCAGTGGAACACTGAGAAAAATTACTTTAACAGTAATGTAGGCAGAAAAATGCCCCTTGGTGGAATTAAAACATTGTTAATTATAGCCCCTTCTGGAAACGCTTTGCCAGATGCTTAGTAAACAATGCCCATGGATACCTTAAATCTGGACTTTAGCTGTGTGATTTTTACACGTAAATATTACCTTTCCATTTCTAAACCTGTGGATTAAATCTTCGTGTGGTAGTGCTGCAATCACATGCATCTATGTTCCCTGATGAGACCATTTTCCTGTGGCGGTGTCACAGTCACCAGCCGTAGGATCATCCCCTCCATTTGCTATCCAGGTTTCACCACTTTCCTCATTACCGCACAATACAGTCTTCTGGTATCCTATCTTACCTTCAGTTCCCGTAAGGTTAGCTGGGACATCATTTAAAAGAATTTTAAAAGCATTTAAAAAAGAAATTAAAAAGCATTTAAAGAAAGTCATTTACACAGAAGTAACCAGTTACATACATCTTTTTTCCCTGAACTCATTGCAGGGAGACCCTGTGCCTGAGCAGTGGCTGCGCCTGGTGAGTGAGGCAGTGTAGCCGCCCCGGCACCGTGCCACAGCAAACCTCACGAGTGGCCTCTGGACCAGCACTGTCTCAAATTCAGCCAGTTCAAAATATGGGCAGAGAATTTAATGTCTGTGTACACCTGTTCGCACTGACAGGATCTGATTTCAAATGCCCAGCTTCCATTTTGAGAATCTGGAAAGGCCCTTACTGGCCTACAAAGGCCTACATATAGGCCTTAAAAAAAATCTGCTATCTCCACTCTCCACATATTTGTTTTCTGGTTTTCCTGTCAGGGCACACTGTGTAGAAAATATAGGGATACACTTTCTTGCATGCAATCACAACTTCAAGGGACAAAAAATTCTCTACAAGTTAGAAGCCTCCAACGTTGAAACAGATAAGAGGTCTCTGGAAGAGTTACTGAGGAGACAGAAGAGAGATTAAGGTATTAAAAGCCTTTTAAATAATTTGTGCCTTTGAAGGGCACAACTTGTTTCTATCAATAATTTAACATAAATATTCTGTGATTAATTAAAGACAAAAGGCCTAGAAGTATTCCCACAGGCAGTGCCCCGGATCACGACTCTGTCACAGGGACTGCAAGCAAATGTAGTTATTGACAACATAAACGTGGATAATGTCAGAAGGCACTACTGGCTTAAACGTTACTAACAACTGACACTACTCTTCTCTTACTTTCCTGACTGGGAGAAGTTTGCCCACAAACCAAGAAATACTGAACTGGGAAGATGAGCTGAGATCCCAAGCCAAAGGGCTGAAGTTTGTCATCTGCACGCGGAACAGCCAGGACTGAAACTGGAAGAAAGCAGAAGCCAAGCTTTGCTCTCCATGGTGCGAGCATAAGCCTGAAGTCACTGAACTGAGCAATTAGTATAATCCTACTTTTCACATCAGGGCAGGAATCCTCCATTCTGAGGGCAAAAGAAAAAAAAGAAAAAAAGGAGGATTTGTAAACTAGCAGCTGATGTTTGGATGAGTGGATGTGATGTCTCTTCTTTCACCTTTAACAAAATCAGTGGATAAGAGATGCTAGAGAAAGGTGTACGTTTCATGCTTTCACTTAAAAACAAGTGAGATTCTTAATTTTTTTTTTTAATTCATTGGATATGCCATTTGTTTTAGCTTTTTGAACCAGGTTTCTTTTTCTCTTTATCACAAGGGAAGAGTAACAAAACTCAACAGTTAATGAGCTTTGAATTTGAACCCCAGTTGCTTTGGAAAAGAAATTTGGAGGGTTCACAATGATGAACTTGGCGAAAAAAAAAAAAAAAAATCTTTTTTTGCCAAAGGACCACAGAGCAGAGAGAAAATTCTGTCACCAACAACTGCTATTCTGGCGCAGATGTTGCCTGGCCTGTTTGGAAGGCATCTGCTGCTATGCCTATGCTGCCAGCAGACATGCTAATCTCACCCCTTGGAACAACACCTCTGTGAAATATCTGCTAGAGCAAGACCCAATGGACAGTTTTGTCAAGAAAAAACAGCTGCTGAGGAAAAGTCCCACCTCATAGCTTTGCGAAATCCTGCCATAGCATTGGAACAGCTTCAAGAGTCAGGGCTAACTTCAATGTTACCCCTGCCTCTCTGGCTCCTGCCTGTCTTCTGCAGAAAGGACAGCAGTTTGGGAGATGTCTGCATTTCCCTCAACAAACTGCTGAAATTCTGTTCTCCCTTTCTGTCCATCTCCTCAAAATCAGGTCTAGTATATTATCTAGGATCATGTTCCATCACTGCCCCCAGTTATTGGTTATTATCTATCTGCTTACTGGAAAACAACCAAGGTAAGAACTATTCCCTTCCCAAATAGCACCAGCCAATGAATTCATTAATTCCACAAATCCTGTATGAAGTACTAATCCCATCCTCCTCATGTCCTCAGTGTTGTCTCATCACCACTCGGTGTTGGCCAGTGTCCTCCGAAATGGTAACTCAGAAGTGCTCGAAATTACTTTGTGCAGAGAAGGGTAAAGTTTTAAGAGCAATGGGACTGAAGAGGAGAATTTATAAAAGTATGAGAAATTTCTCCTCTAAATTTGTAATTTCTATTCCCTTTATCCCTAAATCTAGCATAGTTTATTGGAAAGGCAGATCATAATACCTTTCCCCCACTAAAAAAAATACCAAAACCAAACCCCCAAATAATCAGAGAACGAAACAGTCTAGATCAGTATCCTGTCAGCTGTGACCTTTTTTCTAGAAATACTATCAAAAAAATTTTTTTGGCAAAAAATTTGTATTCACCTTCAGCCAAAACTGTTTCATGTCACAGAAAGTGACAATTCTGCTCAGCATCACTGTATTCGCTTTTAATCACCACTCTCCAGGCTTTACTACATCTTCTACTCTATTGGCTTATGGCCATTTCAAATGTTATGTCCTTGAGTAACAATTTTCTGCTTTCCCATTTTTTCCCTCATGCACAATAAAGGGTTTCATGGCATTAAGTGTGCAGAGCTTTAGCTGCGTAATCCCCATTGATATTATTTGAGGAGAAAAGTCAAAATTAGAGTCAAAATCCAACCCACATATCTACATTTTTTTTCTGACATATATAATGAAGAGTACAGTACACTGAGCAAGGGGTCTTTTTATCGAGAACATTCCCCCCATATGATAAAGGGAAACCCTACGTGTGCATCATGCACATTGTCTCTAATGTAAGTGTTTGGTTTTTTTTAAAAAAAAAAAAAAATTAAGTCAAATCTCAGCATGATTTCTAAAGGAATTTATTCTCATCTAGTAAAAAATGAACTGTAAAATGAGCTCATTATCAAATTCTATAGATATATTTACAAAACCAAGTTCTTAAAAGTAACAGTCTGGAAAAATTCTGGTGTTACATCAAGGATGTCACTGTGCCCTGAGGTTAAAACATGCACCTGATATATGGGAATTAAGGAATTCAGTCTTTCCAGGGCCCATTCAAGCATTTAAACAAATGTAGCAATCTTTTGTGCATCAAGAGTCAAACTTACCACTGGTGTTGCTCCTTACGGAACACAGTGAGGCCAGTCCTGAAATTTGTTGGTGCCCCTTTTTTTGGATGTCAGAGAAACAGAGTCTCAATAATGAAATGTCTTAAGTGCTCCTCACATCTGTTGTACAGCATCTGTATAGGGAGAACCCTGGGCTGTACTGAGGCTTGGAAATATTAATGAAAATTTCCAGGAATGCCAGGCTAAATTTTTTTGCCAAATATGCAAAGCGCTAGAAATCAATAGGTTTGTACCTCCCATTAGATAGTAAATCATTTGACTTCAAACCTGCAAACACAAATAAGTCCCTTGCTAATCTTTAAAAATGTCTTCATTGTAGAAAACCTGCATTTATTCATGATATATTGTAAAGATTTTTAATTATATCTGTACCCATCATAATTACAATGCTTCATTATATAATTATACAGGTTCCTATTCATTATGAAAATGCAATTAAGAAAATGAAAGAAGAAGAACATCACATACACCTTCCAAAACTCTGGAAAATAGCTACTGAGAAGGCCTAACTGTGGTGGCTTTACTTGCTGAAGTGGTCTCACAGTAGAGAAACACAAGCTTCAGGACGAAACAGGCATTAGGTGTGACAATATCGCTGTGGCTCTCTATGCACTGTTCACCAGTGAAGTTAAACAGAGTATCATTGTATGGTTCTTGTATTGCGCTCCTGCTTGGTACCATCTTGCTAAATTGTTTCCTTTAGCACTTTATCAGGTACTTTCTTGACTTAATGAAGATTTGGTGGAGATGGGCAAAACAATTTCTCTCGACAGTAACAGCTACACCCTACCAGCAGATCTGTAGAAATACACCCTCATTTGCTCAGTTACCCAAAAGATTTTCATTCCACTTTTGAAAAAAACCTTTTGTCTTTCAACACTGAGCTTTCAATTTTAGCAACAGCCAAGCTGTTTTCTGCTATAGTGCTATTCCTCTGCTACCTAATGGAATATTGATCTTTCTAAGCAAGTGTAAAGCAATCAATACACTACAGAGAGGAGGAGAAACAGGTAAGAGAAACCATCTCCTTATTCTTTTTGTACCTAATTGGAACAAAGAGAAGTGGATTAAAACCAACAAACGAGAAATTTTTGGATACTAAACATCTTTTGTGGGATCTCCACTTCGAGACAAAGTTTTGTCACACATCGTGTTTGATGTGATATAGAGATACCTGGTGTAAGGGTTTAGTTGTACCGAACTCGCAAGCTTAAGCTCCCAGACTGTGGGACTGAGTGAATGGAGCCCACAGTTTAATCTATGATGCAACATTTCTGGTATGTATTCATGAGTTTCCTTTGTTTTATTTTTGTAATAAAAATAAAGGAGTACATAGTGTGCATCCAACCAGGAATTTGGAGGTGTCTCTGTGCATGTAGAAATAGCCTCCAGTAGGTATCAGCTGTCGTCAGGTGGGATGAATTTGTCCACATCAACTTTTAACTTTCTGGAATGACATTAAATCAAGAACCTATCTTCACTTCCTATGTGAAGGTTCAAACTTACATGCCACTTTTCAAGAGAGACATCTACCAACTGGGGGAAGCCAGAAGGTGGCCACCAGAATGGTTGGAGGATGGAGTACAGCACTTAATCCTGCAAGGAAAGGCTGAGAGGACTGCACTTGTTCATCTTAGAGAAGAGAAGCCTTCAGAGGAGTCTTATTACCATGTTCAACTTCCTAAAGGAGGGATGATAGGGAAGACAAAGCCAGAGTCTTCTCAGAGATATGCAGAGAAAGCAGAGCAACAGTCACAAGCTACAACACGGGAAATTCCATCTGGGGACAAGGAAAATATTTTTCATGGTGAGCATGTTTAAGCACTGGGACTGGCTGCCAAGAGAGCTTGTGAAGTCTCCATCATTGGAGATATTAAAAAGTTTACCAGACAAGGTCCTGAATACCCAAACTAACATTGAAAGTATGCCTGCTTCAAGCAGTTGGACTAGAGTCTTCCACAGGTTCCTTCAAACACATATTATTCCATGATGCGCTATTCTTTAAGTAAAAAAATTACTTATACTTTTATTTGCACTGCCAGATGATCACTATCAAAGAGATTTCCAAAGCCAGGCCATTATTTTAATATAGCCCTGCCTACATTCTTTCTAGTCAGGCTAAAAAAAATTGATCTCTTAATGAGTGACCTTTGTAGCTCTTCCTTGTTACACTTGTAGCGTTGGCTTATTTTCAGCAATGTCGTGTCAGCACAGCCAACCACATCAGAGTTTCTACATAAATATTCTTCCTTTTCTCCTAGAGAATCATTAACAAAAAAAACAAGTGCATCCAATTTCTGCAAACCATTGACAAAATCATCATCTAGCATTGCAGGTGATCATTGGAGTATAGAGTAGCTGGAGTCCCAGCATCCCTGTTAAGAAGATACTAAACACGGTTTTTTTTCTAAATTTATAACCAAAGTTCATGTCAGACACAGTGCTGTCACTTCTCTTTACCTCAGAGTTCATGACCCTTTCTCTGGTGATTAGTCTTTGTAGCCATTCTTCCACGTACTTTGGTGAAATCTGCTTAGTAGTGGAAATATTTTAGCTTAATTTGATGTAGTCTGGATGCAATGTGCAGAGACAAGTGGTATTTGGCATCTCAGGGCAACACTTTGCTTTCCTAAGAACTGCTCTGACAGTGTGTGCCCCTGCATTGCCTCCTCAGTCTCCAGGGCGTCTGTGAAACAGCAGGTCCATGGCAGAGCCATGGCATTCTTCCAGTAGCAGTGATCTGGTACCTGGAGGTCTTTTGTCTGTACAGTCCCTAGAAAACTGGGAACTAAAGCTGTGCTATCACTAAGTATGTGTCCCCAGTCCTGTGAAAGCATCAAGGCTCTGATATCGGTTTTGCAGGCAATGATAATTCGGGAGTTCACAGGGTTCAAATTCACTTTCACTTACATCACAAATAAAAATGCCTGAATCCCTGCTGTAAATTGAAGCTGGGATTATCTTATGATAAAATACCTTTTTTTCATTTCTGTGACATAATTAGCTTTCTTATCTTGTCCATTATTTGATTTTTATTTTTTTCTTAAAGCTGGCTAAAGACACACCATTCACTAGATAAGGTGGGAAGAATCAGTCTTGTGCAGATGCAAGTTCACCTTGAGCTCGCAGGACGTTCCATTTGGCTGGTTATCCTGATTTTTCTTACCTTTTGCACATGGCTCGGGGTCATGGCATAGAGGAATCTTTTCACAGTGGAAAACTCTTCTCTCTCAGTGCACAGAACAACATTTTAAAATAAAATAAAAACAAACAACTAGACTCTGGTCAGCCACTTACATATGTTCCCTCCATTTCTTTCTGCACACTACTGCATTATTCTGATAAATGTCAAGGAGTTTGTGCCATCTTAATAAAAGGGATGAGAGATCATTTTGATATTCTCCAGCTGAATGTTTTACAACAGAATATGTAGGAATGAGGTCACCTTACCTCCATCTTTCAAAAGATGTTGTGTGTATAACGGACTGAAATTAATTTCTGATTTTTTGCTCCTAATCAGACAACTGCAAATCACCACAAATACTTCCAGTCTGTAGGGTATCTTAAATATGGCAAATATGATTTTAAAATCCTTTTATCACAAGAGGCAGCATTAGCTGATTCGAATTGAATTTTAATTCTTATGTATCTGTGATGGGGAATAAGCTACAGGAGTCTCAAAAGGGAAAAAAGAGAAAAAATTCCACTGGGCAATTGCCTTGGGATTCTATCTTGATATCAATTCGTGTACACCAAACTGATATCACAGCTTTTCACAGGAATAAGATCCACCTGATAAAGAGGCAAAGAAAACTGTTCAAGAAAATGAAGAAATAGTCGGTAAAAAGTAAGAAGAATTAATATTTTGCAGTAATGGAAATGCTGGCAAGAAGTGGAAATAGCATACACAGCCCTTACCCAGGAAAGCATAGACACATGGTTAATTTTAATTTTAACCTCATTTGAGACTGGAGCATGTGATTCACTGCCCCATTTAGTTCAAAATTAAAATTAAGCATGTGCTTAAGTGCTTTGCTGGACTGAGGCCATATACAAGAGTACGCTGGTCATGAATCCCTATTGCCATAGGTTGATTTGCAATTGAAAAGTTAAAGTTTTAAGATAAAATACCTGGATTTTTTTTGTTTGTTTATTTTTAATGCATGAACACATAGATAACAGGGAAAGCTACAGTGGTTACACAGTTCCTTTTGAGAAACAAATACAAAACAAAAATTCCCAGAAAATTTAGAAGAAATTAACCTAGAAAATTCCCAGAACTTAGAGAAAGAAAAAGTGCTTTTAAAGATTGATTATGCTGTCCTATGTGTCTGTGTGCATTGGAGCCACCAGTCTTTATGTAATTTTTCCCCCATTCTACAGTATATGGTTCACAGTCCATGCCATAGTAAGGATACAGCTGAAAAAGAAGCTGCTACGAATATCCCAATGCAGCAATTTGGAACACAATTTTTGGCTGATTTACCTCCTGGTTATCCCTTAGCCATAGCCTAAGAAGAGACAAAAATCCCTCTGCATGCCCAGGGAAATCTCATTTCTAATGTCACCTCTCAAGCACTGGAGCCAAAATGCCTTTCAATGCCAAATAAATTCTCCAGGTGAATGCAGAGAAGAAAGGGAGCCACAATTCTGTCTTTTCCTTACTCTAAGTGATTTGTTATCTGTAAGTGCAGAACAGAGCAGGCACAGCAGCAGCTAAGTGAAGGAAACATGCCTACCACAGTTCTGGGTCCCCACACTGTTTTATTGCAGCACTGTATCTCCTGTTCAAGTCTTAACGAGCTCTGGAGTTGCCCAACATAGGAAACTATGGCCCATCACAAGAGGGCTTGAAGTGGACACACCAGACAAGTAAAGCTCTTTTTACCATCTTGTCTCTCTTCTACTTTCCTTCCAAAAGGCAAGGGCAATCTACTGCATTGAATATTTTATTAATGTTACAGCAGGTCACTAACCGCATCAGTGTGTAACACTCTGTTGTTGTACAATATACAGAAAGAGACTGAGCTTAGGTTTTAGAATAAGAAGTATTATGGTCATCTCAGAGAACTACTACTTTCCTCAAGAAAATCAGAGAAAAACTAAAAGAAAAGAGAACATCTGTGATCGATGCTGAGGAACCAGAACTGCTAGAGAGAATATCTTAAGGTCACCTAGGGCTTTCCATTTGAGCATCCATCTCAGCTTTTGATTTCTACACTTCACAGTAATTGAGCCCAGAAGATTCTGGCCTGCCAGGGACTTTTGAGTCTGGCTGTATTCAACTGTAGAAATATGATGTTGATATGGTGTTAAGTGTCTGACTATAGTCCCAAAGAAGAAAGAGTTTTGAGTTCCAAAGAAAGCAGGTAAAGAAAATAAATTAAAAAGAAACTTGCCAAAACACAAGCCTACCTGAAAGTAAAATTAAACTTCCTTTCTCTTTGTGGGCTGTGGTTTTGTCCTGGAAACTCTGTAATAAACTACGTCTCTGGGAAATATGTGGTATGGGAAGAATCTCAGCCATTATTGCAAATGAAACATGGCAGAGACTTATCTGTCACTGAACTCTTCTGCGACCTCCCAGTTACCACAAGACAGACCTGTGTGTCTGCTTTAAACTCATCAACCTTCTTCCACAAAACTTAAAAACATAACTGTAAATCAGCATGACTAACATATTTACAAACATGTAAATAAGGTATGCTTTTGTGCTTTACTGAACAGAAATCTATGGAAACAGACAGTTGAAAGTTTTCATTTGCTGATCTGTATTGATCATGGGAACTGCTCATTCTCAGAGCTAGACATTGTACATTGTCACCCTCCCTCCAATACTTTGCAGAGTCTTATTGCCCCCTCCTCCTTGGTCACACAAGTACAAGAGAACATTATTAGCCATACTGAAGCATCAACACCTCTACTGCTAAGAAGGGGACTTTGATCACACTAGTACTTCACATGGCTCATTCTTAACAGAACAACTGATAGTCAGTCCTTTCATGTACGTTTAGGGTGAAGCTGTATGTCAGAGGTTCACAGGCTTGAAACTGTACCTCTGTCCAAAGACTGAGGAAATAGAGACACTTCCTCCCATTGGAAGGAAGGCTTGGAGAGGCTCCTCTGGCTAACTCATCTTCATCCTATGCTGCAATGGGCTGGTGGCCTGCTTCATCAGGACAGCTTTGTATCCCAGGCTATCTGCCTGCACTCCAACCTTCTCCTGAAACTGCTGTTTCCTCCCCTCGATGGTAACAGAAGTAGCTTTTAACTACTGTATCACAAAGAAAATGGGTATATTTAATCTTATTTTAAATGTAAGGAAGCTGAGTAACAGACATGTGAGATGAGTCATTTAAGGTACCTTAGAGATGACAGGCAGGGCCAGGGAGATATCTCAGTGCTCTCTTAGCAAGGTTATGCTGAAAGAATTCAGTGTATGTATCTCTCAGTCGAAGTTTTGCCTGTCAGCAAATGCCAGGATAAAAGTATTAGCATTATTTAATACCAACGGCACCAGAATTCCCATTCCTACTGATAGCCTTGTGGCTTAGCCCCTGAGTAGTTCTCACCTTGAGAACATTCTTTGAAGGGTCACATTGCACAGCCTGCAGAAAGACAGGAACTGCCTGGACTGGAAGTGGTTGCACAAAGACACAGGACTGGAGCCCTGCTTCTGCTCATCTAATATGCCAGCTGGAGCATCCTTATTAGCACAGGAGGGGAATGCTCACCTTTCTTCTTTGCCTTCCCACATTTATGCAACACCACAGGTGAGGTGAAATTACAGATTAAAATCCCTCTTTAAAGGCCAGCTGGATTCCTGCAGCAATGGTATAGTTCCTGCAGAACTATACACAGTTCCAAAGCCCTGATGCTGGCAGACTTCTAGAAAGAAAAAAGCTTGTTTACAGAAATCAGCTGGATTGCCTTATCAATATGGGAAACTGTTGGATAGTTCTTTGTTAGCATTTACTGTCTCACAGTTTCCCTTTCAACAGCTTGAAAGAGCTTCTATTGAAAAAGAAAACAGCTGAATGCTGCACATAACTGAATGCCAGGGCTGTAAAGAACAAATGTGGATTCTTTTTTGATGAGTTTCCTTACCAAGCCTTTGTGCCACTGGTGTTTGTTGATGGAATACTCAGTGGGGAGCTAGTTATGCATATAAATGGACAGGGAGAAAATTTACTTGTGAATTTGTTTTGATGCCTTTTTCCCTATAGAACGGGTTCTCTGCAAAAATGGAGATGAATGTTGTTGTATTTTTGTGGAAACATCTCATAGCTCAGAGTAGATTTTTTGATCAAAATAAGGAGAAAGGAGGCAAGACATACCTACTCAAAAATAAGCAGGAATCTCATGCAACTGTCCTCTCCTGACCTACAGCTTCAGTTTCTCTGTTAAGCTGTCCTGTTTGAAATGTTCATTAGTCCAGAAACAGTGGTCAGTCTATGCCTGCTATTCAGGGTACCCGTCTGTCACAAGTGCTTTAAAACCTAAGTCAAGCATTTTTGTGTGAGCCAAGGTCTTAGCAGGTCAAGTAAGAGCTGCCAACTGGTGGCTGTTTTGTGAAGGTTTGCTTTCACTCTCTATTAACAGTTCTGGAAGTTCTAGATGAGTTTCATTTTCATAGATTGAAAACTTATTTTCAAACCCTTTTTTTTGGGGGGGGGGGGGGGGGGGGGTGGGGGGTCCGAATGTGTTTATTTTCAGAGAAAGACTTATGGCTTACATTGTTAGAATACAGTGTTCTAGACATGAATGCCATCTTTCCATAACTGNGGGGGGGGGATGGGACGGACACAAATTTTAGCTTCATTAAAAGTTCTCATGAAATTCTTGCCAGTCCTACAATTAGACATCTCACAGCTTGAAAGAAAGTAAGATTTTCTTATTCCAGTGGACATAATAATTGGAAAGAAATTACTTCAGGGGAGCTCCCTGCCCCTCTCATAAAGATTCCATCGATCTGGAAAAAAATGCCTGCTTAAAAATCCTCTCCCCCCTTGGAATTTTTGCAACATGTTTTCCAATTAACAAATCTCCCTTATACCGCACCACCTCTTTCTCATTGCCTTTTTCTAGAAACAACCATATTTCTGTTTATCTGCTTCCCTTTTTCTACCTGTGCTGTAATTTCCTGTCTTCCACTCCCTCGCCTTGCATCTGCACCATTTCATCAAAGCACTTAAACATATGCACAAGCAATAGTCTATTAAAACATGTGTTTAAGTGCCATGACTAGGAGGATGGAGCGTTGAACTGAGGTGCAGGACAGAATCCGACCCTCATAAATGTCTCTTTATACTAATTTGTTAGTTCTCAGGAACCTCATAAGGTTCCAAATGGGCTTCAGAAGCACCTGTTGAGATTCCAAGGAAACACTAGGGACTTCTTCAACCTCCAGGCATTACTTTAAGGAATTGATGAACTGAAAACACTTGCACTGTTAATGAAAGTTGCTGCTTTTTCTTCTCCTTTCATCAAAAATGATTAATTTATAAGAAAACTCTGTGAGAAACTGAATTTTTAAATTTTTAATCATGTGGTTTACTCTTTACAGTGTCTCAAGGATGGAAATCGAGTCTTGTATGTTCCAGGTGTTATTTTAAATGGACAATGGAACAGCATATTTTTGCACAAATTGTGAAACAAAAGTCATGAGGGACCTGTCCCTTGGCAGTCTCATCGCTTTTTGTAAATCGTGTTTTCTCTTTTGGAGACTGCCTGGACCTGGTCACCAGGGGAAATAAATCACCAAAGCCTGCAGAAGTTAACGGTACGCTTGTAGTTTAAGCTCACCTGAGAATTTGGCTCTCAGCACCTACTGTGCTTATGATTAGATACACTCCTTCCATCTGATATACTAGTCTTACTCCTCATATCTTGAAAAATAATGTGATTGAGTAGTTAACGTTTGCAAAGGCTTGACAAGGTGCGGACTGAGGAAGGAAATGCTGAACTAGGCATAAAAAATCAGCAATATCCCATCCTTTTAACCTATCATTTATCTTATACAGAACTGACCTCCTAAGTCTGTATGGCATTATCTGACTTAAATGCACATATGCTGGCTTTGTGATTTGTAAACATGAATTATTGTTCAACATATACTCAGAAAACATAATTATATAGCTAATCTAAGTCCCATTTATAGTTAGGCCAGTGGCACAGAAACAGTAGAGAAAGGCAAATGACATGAAAAATAATGCTATGGGCAAAGCAAACTTGAACAATCTGAAAAGGGAGAAAGAAAGAGATAATTATCTAAATGGAACATAACAGCCATCTTTTAAGCATTCACAGCTTGATCTAAACCCTACTGAAGTTAACAGAAAGATCCCTCTCGACTGCAGTGAGTTTTGATTTAAGCTTTTAAGCATTAGGAAGAGAGAATTTTTTTTTTTTTTT
>VYXH01003972.1:151765-192706 GCA_013397275.1 Burhinus bistriatus | reverse complement strand
GAAAAGAAAATTTTTTTTTTTTTTTTAGCATTTCAAACTCCGCAATAGAAAGGTCATGAAGTAGCAGTTCCTCTTCCCTGTCATTTCTTCCCTCAGCCTCCTTCAGCATTCCCTGAGTCCAGGTCTCTGACAGCACTTACCAGGAGAGTTACAGTCTTCAAAAAGAACCAGGATCTGTGATCTGGTCCCTTTATCAAGTAGCTTAAAGCCAACTTAAAGTAGTTGCCTTCAGAAAGGCAACTGGTATTTACCAGTTACTTCAGACAAATTTGCCTGCACACAGCTACCATCTCAGTGGCACTGGGTTCCGATACCTTGGAAAACTGCCACAAAATTAAGATTTCATATAAAACCCAAAGTGTTGTAATTGAAGTGATAGCAGAGAGACTTTTCTAGGTACATACCAGAAAGGTATACTTTCTACTTTGGCATGTGAGGGAAAATGGGCCAATTTGGTGAAATTACAATTCCCATCATACTGGGATGACTAAATAGAATTTTGTTATTGTTGACTTTCCTTTGGATAAAATGTGTGACCTACAATGGTTCTGCACAGTCTTTAGATTAAACTTGGGTAGAGCATGGCTCCAGGTGTGTCTTTGCAAATCTATATACATTTGCTAGCTCTTGAGAAGAAATAGATAAGCCATATTCAGAGCAGGTCACTGGAGACTGAATCACCTAGAGCATTCACCAGGTACTCCCACAGTAAGAGCCAGATACTTCAGATAGCTGCACTGCACTTTACAATGGAAAACTGTATGTGTTGTTTTAGCAACATTTATAGCAGGAACAATTGATCTACAGGGGCAAAAACCACTTTAAAATACTGCTAATTACACGCAGCCCTGTCAAGTTGTTAAATGAGGCCCACTGCTGTTTTATGAATAATTTGCAGAATTCATTGTCAGTAAATTATATCAGGAATTGAGAATAGGCTCTGGACTGCAATGCAGCAGGTTTTCCCTTCCCTCCTGCCTTCTTAGAATACATTCAGAGTATTTGTTATAACTACAGAACATAATTGTGATTATACTCAAAGACAAGGAACTATAACATGCAAACAACAGTGTTTCATTTCCCTCCAGATTGTGACTTAAACAATAAAAGTAGCTGAGTTAGCAAGAATGGAGACTCTTTACAATCAATGAACCAAACAAAATGCTTACCTACACAAGGCTGTAAATGGTAATGGCAAAGTTTCTTTTAAACATATTTAGGTTAAAGCCAGGAAGCCCCTATATGTTTCTTTTCCTCCTGAATAAGAATCCAATATCATAGTATCTGTAGCATATTCTGGAAGACAAGCCACTCAAAATCCGGCACAACCACAGAGCAGAATTTCAACTAAAATATAACTGGAAATATAAAAATTGATCAAAATGTTGAATTCTCCATTCCCTACCCTGTTCTGTATTTCAGAGCTCTATGCCAGAAGTCAGCCTGCTCTTTCCTGTTGCACTGATCCTTCTCATCTTTGCAATCTTTCCAGCTTGTCCCCTCATCTAATCTGAAGCTTGTTTTTCAAGCATAAAATCAAGTTGCCGACACACATTCTCCATACTAATGCAGAGAAACAGGGATTCCCTCTTTCTCCCATCTGTCTTAAGTAGCACAAGCATACACAACAGTCCTTTAAATGAATTCAGCATAGTGGCCTCCTTCTGTGTCTACAACATCAACTTTCTTGTGAGCTTTAACAAATGTAGGCTTATTCTATCTGTTCTATCTGCAAGCTATTCTAGGAGAACCATTATAAGCATGTAGCCTCACTGCCTGTGTAACTCATGCTGCAACAATATCCCATCCAACAATTTCTGCCTGAGTCCCATAACTTCTGAGGTGTAATGCATCATGTAAGATACATCTGCTATTCAGTCTTAAGTTGTTACTGACTTTACCCATACCTAAGGTAGATAGTTCTGGCTCCTAACTCTCCTGGCTGCAAAATATACATTTTTTTTCTAGTATGAATTTGTCTAGCTTCAGATTCTAACCACTTACATGTCTTTTTATCATCGATTGAAGAACCTACTGCTATCAGAAATTGCATCCCTGCTAGGGTTCTTGTAGATGGCAGGTAAATTATTGCTTTCTTCTGAATAAATCAAACAGACTGATTATGGTCAAAGATAATTTTTTACACTGTTACTATGAAATGCGTCTTCAAGACTTCAAATTGTTCTTGCAACTCTTTTTTTGAACCTCTCCAAACTTCTTTTTTGGTGGAAAATACACATTGGTCAGCTGCAGTAAATAAACTCACCATCAAAAATCATGGTATGACTTACATTCTATAGTGCCCTGTAGTTTATGCTACTGTCCTTTAATCCTTTATTGACTACATTCTAAGCCAGCATTTCCATGACTTCTCCTGAGCCAGTGCCAGTATAATGCCTCTGTAGTCATCTTGACCACTCTGTTTATTTAACACTGGTATAGCATTTGATTTTCTTCAGTCCTCAGGAACATGTACAAGGCCAATACAGTGAATTCCAATGTGACTTTTATGTTAGTTTCCTCTGTAACCTGAAAAATAGGTCACACTATTCTCATGATTTAGGAAGGAAATTAGAAGCAGCCATGGCACCGTGGGACCAGGTTCACATAAGAACCACCACTATATGTGGCTTTAACTCATTTCATTCCATCTTCCCCTTCTGTGCCATGCTGTTGGCATTTTGTACTTTACATTTCTGTGGGTAAATGTTATTAAAGATTATATTTCACTAGAGCAATTACACTAATTTGTTATTTAAGTTTAGCTGAAAAAGGTTTCTCACATTTCAAAAATCTGCAATTTTTACATCCTTGTATAAGGATGTCCTTTCTGGTAAACTGTGCTTTTCTTATTTACGCAGATACTCCTTTTGACAGCCTCAGCTTTGCCAAACACTAGTCCATAACATGTTGCTGCTTAAAATCAGAGCCTAATGTTTGATAAATACAGATTTATACCAAAGTCTGTAAGACTTGGGTAGGCCCCTCCTTCTCATTATAACCTATAGGACTGCTCTTTATATAAACTAGCTACCTGAAATGGCCATTATTTCCCCAGATAAATGTTTAATACTCATTGCAGCTACCTGAAAATATTACTTTGGTTTTGGATGTATTTCTCTAGTATACAGCCACGAGGAACACACAAGCACAGAAGATAAGAACAATAAGTAGAGATAAGGGGGAAGGTAGTCTTTGATTAGGTAGACAACAGTCTAGACCAAAGACAACAACTCTGGAAAACAAAATCTCTGAATTCTCTACTTGACCCTGACCCCAACCTACAGTGTGAGCATACCCCCAACTCCATTTCACTTCTGGACCCTTTCTCACCTTGCTTTGCCCCTTGTAAACCCCCAGGGGTTATCTCTTGCTTTGTGTTAAGTTCTGCCTAACGGAACGTTACCACAGTGCTGCTATAACATGCCTGGAAGACTTTCTCTGACAGGATTATTTAGTAACATGACATAAGATAAGCCATGAAATAGTTATGTGCATGAGCATTCTACAAGAGGATACTGTAGGATTTTTCTGTGGAAGATAATGAATTTCTTTATGGACAGAAAAAAAAAAATCCTCAGATACTGAGTTCACTGAAGTCCTGCCCTGCTGTGTAAATAAGAGGATTACATGCACACTCTGTTTTCTAGAGCCATTTCTGTGAAAGACATTCTAAGCTTCCAGAGACTACAATAAGGAAAGTTTATAGGTTGGTCAAAATAGTCACCAAAACTGAGGAAAGGTCTTGCATTTATAGTGTAGTTAGGAAAAAATTGGAAATTGGTTACAGCATTACCTATTCTTGGCTGCGACTAAGATCACAGTTCCCAGGACACTAGCAAAAATATTCACTTAAATACATAGATTTTTCAACAACAGCAACATGACTTTAACGTAGCTTGAGCCAAGCTCCATGGTATTCCAGCAATGTTAAATTCGGTAAGCATCTCTGAGTGGGTCACTTTGTCCATAATATGATGGACTGTTTCTGCAGGTTGTGCACTGTCTGCTACATAAGATACATTTGCCTAGTAAGAAATGAGGGAGGATCATGAGGTGACAGCAAATAACATGACAGCTGCCCTTCACTTATGCAAACATCTTCTCAGCAACCTGGGAACAGGGTGCAGGCTTTGTGTCAATCAGTTCTTCCTTTAAGACATAGATCAAAGTAACATTGCACCACATTCTTTCCTTTCCCTTTTCTTTTTTGTCTTTTATTCATTTTGAAATCTGTACAGGGATAAGAAGCAGATTTCTACTTACATGACAATGTCTACTTGACTTCAGAACCAGTTTTGCATTTTTAGTGGTGTGCCTGTTTAGCAGCTCATCCCATTTCTGCTGAAGAACCCATTACAATGCCTGTGGTGTAGTAAATTACCCGGGAATATTCTAGTCACCTGCTGCTGCTTTCCTTGATTGTCAGTGGCCTGTCTGCTCTAGTCCATCAGCACAGCTCCACTGCATTCTCCAGGCTGTTATTCTCAGAGAGCTGTTTTGTCTCTGTGAAGACTATTCAGATTAAAACAGGCAATTCTTTATGCATAAAATTCTCTGTGAAGACACATAACAAAAATCATGGCTTTTATATGATTAATAGAGCTGTCAGGACCTGTTTGAGATTTAACTTCCTTATTGTGAAAGTTTTACTTACTAGTTTCAGAATAAAAACCTACATAGATCACAGCGTTATGGCAGTTGAAAGCAGGGTTGAAGTTGTGTGGATGCATAGGAGCTGAGGCAAAGCATAGCCATAAAGAGTGTTTACTATATTGAAGCACTATGAAAATCATAGTATTTGATATAATGTATACACAACCAGCATTTGATTTTTTTCGTGTCAGCTAAACAGTTTGAATCACCAATCCAATTAAAGAAATGTGGAACCAGTATGTCTAAATCCCCTGAGCATCACTGAACTCTCTGCCTTCATGTATATTGATCTGCTCGCAAATTAAGTAAACAATCTGAAATTTTATCACAGAGCTTGCAAAGGTCATTTAATATTTAAGCTACATGTATTATTTCAAAGCGGTATAAATTGATATGATATTTTGCAAAATATTCTAAATATCCAAAGATGCTCATGCCCCTGGTACCCAGCACAATGCCTCACCCCCCCAAAATATAAATTACAATGAAAATCAAGGCTGTCTCCCAGTGAGAAACACTCACTCAGTGCAGACAGTTAGGCTGCACAGGATGCCAGTTCAAGTAAGACTTAGAGAGACATCACTGGCCAGAAGACAAAAGCCATATCTGAGAGAGATTTGGAAAGGGACTCGCAGTGGACCAGGAAATATGTATCTGAGCATCAGTCAGAAAACAAGAGAAGGTCTGAATTGGTTATTAACTATGAAGGGAAATTCAGAGTTAGCCTATCTCCTATGTTTGCTTTGAGTTATAAAAGTAGTTTGGATTTTTCATATAAATGCTCTTTCAGGTGTTGGAAACACAAATGGTGGTAGTAAGACAGGAATAAAGCCCTTCTCTGACTTGCCATAGCTATCAGACTCTTTCTCCCTCCTCTCCAAGGCCCCAAAGCCCCGGGTCCTTCCTTGGTTTTGTCTTGGAACAAGCAAGACAAAGTTGCCCATCCGGATGGCACAAATTCTGTCGTGAAAGGCAGTGGTCAGCGGAGATAATTAGCTGCCTGGCACTCAGCCCACACAGCCAGGTCTCCAGCAGCCTCTCCACTGGTGTGCACGGAACTGAACAGCAAACTGCTTCCCAAACACCTTTCCCGCGGGAGGTCACTGCCAGTACTAGTCGTCATTTTTATCTGCTCTCTCCACTTGCTATGCACGTGTCTTCTCACTAGTAGAGGGTGATAAGGTATCTAACAAATCCCTGTGTTCCTCTGTTGATCCCTATCCTGATCTAGCGTTTAGGTATTGTTTATCTTAAAACACAGGCACTGTTCCAATGAAACAAGACTGAAGCATGCATACAAAAATCTACATGAAAGTGGATAGTCTTTGCTGCCTTCTTCCTTTTCATAATTGCTGCAGTGTCTGTGGTAGTTGTGTCGAATAGCAATAAGAATTCATCTGATCTAAACTCCAACCAGTAATTTTTAGATCATTAAAAAAAACTATTCAATCTTTTTTCTATGTCTTAAGCAGGCTGCTTTGCCCAGAGGTATTCCGTGAGTCATCAGGCTATATTACTTTTTCAAGTGTTATCTTTACCTAAATTTCCAATCATATCTTCTAATGCACAGGTATGGTAAGTCAGCAGTTCTACTAAGGGATCTATATGCATAGTTTAGGGTAAGCTTCCTGGCATATTTTGGGGACAGTTCTCCACTGCCCAGCTAGAACTAGGAGCTTTCCTCTGTTTCATATAAAGCAGATAAATATATAAATTACACATTTAGCTTTAACATGGAGGTGTTTGAAATGTCTGCAGAAGCAAGACTCAGATAATTGAAACTGTATAATAACATTCAGCTTAATGAAATGTTGATGTTGTAACAGTAGAAAAATGTTGCAGCATACCCATATGACAACACTGTATAATCTGATATTATAGCATTAAAAAACATCCACTTCATTAGAGGCCAGGAAACAATTCCCTTGGCAACAAATTCTGTGCTCAATAGGCTGTTTCTGCTGCTAGATAATGAAACTGCTACATGAGCAACTGCCCACAGAACAACGACATGGCACTAAGATTTAAATATTTTTGCCAGGTACAAAAAAAGTCAGTGATACCCAGCATAACCCATACTCTGAGATAGCGTCCCGAGTTTGTACACGCTCCTTCTCCATGCACTTAGGAGATGGCAACCTTCAAACTGAGCAATGCCAAAACACTAAAACCAGCGGTGTTTTTACCATGACTGACTGTATTTTGCACGACAGTACAACCACAGTCTCAAACTTAGTCAAGGCCTCCTCTGAGCTACACATGTTGCCTTTACATAGCAGTAGGCTGTCCTGCCTTGAAGTTTATCATCTGAACACAGGATGAGAGGAGACACAGATGCAGAGAGATGAAGTCAGTTGCCCTCAGTAGCAGCAGTCGGAGCACAGGTCAGCAGCGTCTTGTCCCCTGCCCTTTCCACAGCATCCTGCTGCTCCCCATCGTTAACACCAAGGCAGGCAGGGCAGGCACAGCCTGTATGTCTGGAGGAAGGTAAATTAGAATGGAAATGCCATGTTTCTCCAGCTCATTTAAATGACAAAGGACTTATAAATGTCTTGTGTCTCATCTCCTTTTCACCGTAAATCAAGAACAACAACTCTAAATTTGATGTAGTTACACTGGTACAAAGCTAATTTCAAAGAACTGTGAAACCACGTAGCTACGATCCAAAGCAGAAATTACATTAAACCCTTGTCTAATCATTAATTTACACCCGCCTACTGGGCAAACCTCCTGCTAGGGTAACAACAGACAATTTGGAGGAAGAATTGACTCCCACACAGCCAGGATGTAGGTAAGATCTCATCAGAGCATCCACAGAGCCCACAAAGAGGCATAGAAAAAAATGAAACAAAGTATTCAAGATGGTTTGTCCCTGCGTATTGCCCTTATTAAAATGTAGCGACATACTCTCTCAGGCAGGTAGTTTATACAGAGGTTTGTTATCTTACACAATGCTAATAACTCCTTCTACTTTAATCTTGGACTCTAAAAGCAGCTGCTCAGTGTTGATTCTAAAGCAGACATAAAAAGCGTGTAGTGGCTATTTTTTAAATGTTTTTAAAACAGCCACTTGTTTTACATCCAAAGGGCGGTGCTACCTCTGGGTTAAATTCAAGTCTATTTTGCATGAAAACAACTCCCTTGGAATCCGTAGAATTGCATCTACTTAAGATATGGGTGATGTTGTTCTCAAACCTCAGCTTTAAAGTGCACTTGAGTCAGGAACAGAGGATGGTAAGAAAAATAATTCCATTCTACCTTTCCTTTTTCCATTTCCTGAGCTTTGCAAAGACTCACTAAGTTGCTGTCACACTCTCATCCAGCTGTGGACGTGGGTTCCATGGAGCAGAACAGCAGCAGAAGACACATCCACCGCTGCTGGCAGGAAATGCCTTGTCTGCAGATACAGAAAAGGAATACATGGGGGTCCCTTTCTCCTTGGACAGTCACATTAAATGTCTACCTATGTAATTTGGTTCAGAGAGTGAGACTGACTCAAGACAACTGGCATATTCAGTTGCTTAAACATCAGTGTCTAATACCGTTTCAGATAACTTGCGGTAACCTGGGGTTCAGTTTCTAAGAAGTTCTATGATGTCTCAGCCAACCTCATTAGACATCTTCCTATAGGCAGCTATTTCTTGACCAGTTGTGACAATCTTTCCCATCTAAGCAGTCATCCACCTGTTGTACAAAAATTGAGCGGATCTATTGTTGTATGGAATACATTTTAGAACTCGGGGAAATAAATCTTAAAACCAGAATGGTGCAAACCACCTTCTAATGTTATTTGTAACACAGGTAGCAGAAAAAAATTGTAAGAAAGATCAGTTTGGCTGAATTGGTTTTCCCTTTTGAAAAGGTACTGAAGACTATATGTGAGGTAGATCATTTTCAGAAAGGACTTTCTTTCAAAACCAAGCTAGACTAGTTTATGGGGAAAACGTGGTTCTGAGAGAGCAAAACAAAATATATAAATAGACTGGCTAGATTTGAGAGAATAAGGCAATAAATCAAATCCCCATAAATAGCACTCAGAGTCACGTACCATACAAAGTGACCTAAAGCAGTGCAGAAAGAAAAAACACTTGGAAAGCATAAAACTCAAAACCCAGACAATTTCAAGAAGGCAAACAGTGCATAATTTATAAGTGAGGTAAAACTGCAGTGGTAGCAATAAAGAAGTGAAAAATAGAAAACTAGAGTTTTTTCACTTCAAAGTTTTCCCATAAAGTACAATAACTATGCTGTCATCAGGGGTTTGGAGGGTACAAGCAAGACAAGTGCACAGCCCTCTGCTCCCCCAACAGCAGCTTCTGGTGGGAACTCACTGATGTAGGCACAACAGTAGCGTAATGCCCGGTCCAGCAAATGAATCTTTACTGAAGGTACTTCAGTCATCATTAATCTTGATATTAGCAACGTCATATAGCTCTTATTTTATCTATCTCAAGATGTTCTTTGCAAGTTTGCAAAGACACAGACAAGAAGCATTGCTGTTTTTGAAAACAGTTGAATGCAACTCACATGATATTTTAGCGGACAGTTTGTTCCCATTTCTTCACAGTAATACACATGACAAGTGGAAGGCACAACAAATAGAACCCAACTGTTTCTTCTTGGTTTTATTCTTTTCCCTGTTCACACATTTCCCTCTTCGCACAGGCCATACTAATATTGTTTTCCAGTCTAGGGTGCAATTATTTAACACTTCTTGCTCTGGGTGTTCTGTAGCTCTTGACATTTTCAGGCTACTTTGGATGACTGTTTGACATGGCTTTGAAATTGCAGTGTGATGGTGATGTGAAGCAATCAACTCAACCTGATTCTCCCCCACCCAGTGGGACAGCGGGAGAAAACAGAACGAGAAAGTTAATTATTGGAGATAAAGACAGAAGGATCACTTAGCAACTACTGTCACAGGTGAAACAGATTCATGTGGTGAGAAACAAAAAGTCAAACTTTAAAGTAAATCCTTTCCTCCTCTTTCCCAGGCTCTCAACCTCAGTCCTTCTTTCCCAACTTCTCCACCTCCTCCCACTCCAAGTGGTGCAGGGTGATGGGGGCTGTGGTCAGCCCCTCACAGCTCCTCTCTGCTGCTCCTTCCTCCTCACGCTCTTGCCCTGCTCCGCCATGGTCCCCCCCCTCCCCGGGGCTGCCAGGGAACCCCATCTCCAGTGACCGCAGCCCCTCCTGTCGCCTCCTGCTCTCCCCGGGGGCTGGCAGGGCTGGGTCTCACGCTGTTCTCCTCATCCTCACTGCCTGCGCAGGGCTTGGCCCTTCCTGGAATGGGTTTTCCCAGAAGCATCATCAGGGGACACCATGATGGGCTCAGCTGTGTCCTCAGGTGGGGCCGTTCGGGAACCTTCCAGAACCGGCTGTGTGTGGCATGGGGCAGCCCCGGCCTCTCCTCACAGAGGTCCCCGCAGCCCCTTGCTATGTATACCCAACACAAAGGTGTACCTCACAGTCTTTCACAGTAAGACAAGGCAGGGTTTTGCTTCTCTTTTTACAGGTGAAGCCTGTATGTATGGTGCAGCAAGCCTACATCAAGAAATCGCACCCAGGTGTCCCACAAGCCGCGCTACATTCCTCAAGCCCCAATACGGCTGTTGAGGTGAGCCCCTGAGCTCCCTCCCACCCAGCCACCCACCACTGCTCCGCAACTGTGCGAACATTGCATTTCCAGGACCGTGACTTCGACAGTTTCCACACCATTTACATGCAGCCTGATAAAGTCATGCTCCCCAGATCTTGAGGGATGAGTGTCAAACCAGAACATGATGCTACAGAAGGGACAAATGGACAGAGATGCAGCTTACACCAACAAAATCTCTTCTTCCACCCAGAAATGTTCTTGTCCCCATCTATGGACTAGAGAGACTTGTAAGCATAGTCTTAGCAACAGGGCAATGGAAAAGAAAACATCTATGCTAATAATTACATTCCAAGGAAATCACACCAGCCAAGAAATAAAAAAGCAAGCAGAAAAGGTCATAAATATATTGTAGTGTATGTACGTCATAAACTACTTAAAATCTATTATGAATGTAAATACCATGATTTTGCTTGAACAGCTGGGGGTATTTAACCAGCTATAAAAAGCATTGTGATGGGCAGTAACTCCTAAGTGGTCTGTCACAAAAGATGACTTTGCTTTAGGCTAAAGTAGGTAGAATATATGTTCACTCTGCCAAGCAAGTTTTTAAGAAAAGAACAGTGTCTGAGTTTTGAGCAGACACAAGGATGGTGGTATGGACAATGTACAGTGGGCTAGTGGAGTAGGATCCAGGTTTTTTGCAAGCAAAATAGTCAAAGGAAATGAAGTAACAAATCCCTGCAGCTGCACGCAACATATTTTTCCTAGCATTTCTTCTAAAATTGGTTTGATCATTTCAACTTAAATGTTTGAAAACAGAGCACACAAAAAAGGGGCAGACATCTAGGATAGGAAATCTTAGTGTAAATTAATTATATTTAGACATTGAAAGTACTATGGAACCTTAAAAATAGCGAGTATTATCCTATCCCAATTTATTTGTAAAGGACAAATGAATAGCAAAACTTCAAAGGAATTAGAAAACTAAGTGTTACTACACCTGTTTTATACCCAAGAGATATAGAAATATTCAATTGTCTAGTCCCAGACTTGCTCAGTTATATTCTTGTCTTCATGTTGAGCACCAAAGAATTGAAAAGCAATTTACAGAGAAAAAATAAGAGTCAGAGAAGAACAGACAAATGCTACAAGAACATGGGGGAACACACTCTGATCCACCGGAATTCAGTTTTCACCATTGGGAAGTGCCTTGTCCCCCTTTAGAAAAATCCATCAAAAAACACACCCACCCTCAAAAAAATTCCCCAGCAATCCCATTAGGAAACTCATCCATGCAGCAATATCCATAAAGGACAGGAGAAACAAACACTTCATCTTGCTTCTCAGATCTGAGCAAGCAACATAGTATGATGCAAGAAGCAAAACCATTTTTATAGGCAAATAAGCCACAGCACAAATCTGCAAGATTAATTCTTAACCTAATGCCCAGTGGATTTCGTGTTTTTTATTTTAAGCACAGTAGAAGAGAGGCAGAACATTCATTGTGAGGCCAGAAAAGTTCTCTACCTCTCTACCTCCATTTAATACCATTCAATATTAGCTTCACGCTGAAAATGCCAGCCTAGCTGTGCACATCAATTGCATAGTTAACAAAGTGTTAGTTTTCTTTATAGGACACCTCTCAAGCTTATCATCTTGGAAAAAAAGGAGCATTTATACTTAGGAGGAAAATGGTGCTGGCTGGCTATGTAGTAATCACTGCCAGTATGAAAAATAATAGGAAGCAAAAAGCTATATTATCAACAGTGTACAGAGGGGACAAAAGTACAGCCATGACCACCCTCGAACTGCTATTAGTGCCTGTTTCTGGAAGAAGATGGAGCCTGGGATATCTAGCAGTGAGTTTGTATGAATACCACAACTTTTACTGGTTTTATAACACAACTGCAATTCAGACAGGTTATGATGAGAAACCCCAAGCTAAGCTTTCCTGTGTTTGTGAACAAGAAAATGAAGTCTGCACTGACAGCGCTGGTTTTGGTGCTCTGCGTTTCCCTCTCAGACCAAGGATTTCCTCCTCGCCCTGCTCCCATGTGTGCATCGACTCCTTACAGCATTCAAAGCAAAGAGCAAGATTACTATCTACAATGAGACTGCAGGAAGAGAGCTTTAGCTCAGTGTCACTGACAATTCCCATCACAATTACTGTCAGCATGAGAGGCAATAATGAATGCCACTCAACTTTTATGTCCTGCCTCCAATGAATGTGAGCGTTAGCTGTCTGAATGTGTCATGTACCCTCCACGTGAACACCTTATTTTGGCCTTTCAGCGTTTTCTATTTCAGCCACCTTTCCTTTCCTCATCCCCTCCCATCGTGGACTGCGATGGCTGTATTTTAGGAGACAGTATGAAAAGGCTAGCCAGTTTTAGTAGCTTTTATTATAAGCCGAGCAATTTCTTCCCTGGGCAGTGTGGTTTCTTCTATGAATCTTTGGCTGAGTCACACGGTTTCCAGCAGTAATGTGATTGTTTGCTTTCCTCCAGAAGTGGGGACACTGAGGAATTAAAAGAAGCAGAAATAACATCTACACCTAGTGCCACTCACTGGATTTTCACCCACTCTGCTTCTGCGTGCTCGGCCAGCATCTGCAACAGGAGTCACTTGCTGCCAGCCGAGACAGGACCTGAGAGGATGTCATTCCAAAGGGTCTGGCTCTGTGAGCTGAATGCAAAAGCAGACTTCCAGGCTAGCCCTGCTGCCATCAACCTCTGGCTGAGGAGAAGTGGCAGCAGTCTATATAACAGTCAAGGAAAATTAAGAGGCAAACAACTGCCTGCGAACCTTGTTTCCCGATGTGTCACCATCAGGCAGCTTGCATGCTTCTGAAGGTCTGTTTGAAACAAGACCAAGAAGAAAGCTGTTGTCAGTTGCTTTTGTATTTTGGCTTAGCATTGAATTAGAAGCCAAGGGAACAGGAGCAGAACATTCAAGGAAAGAGCTACTAAATGAGATCCTTGTCAAACTAAGTTAATTTCTGGCCTACCCACTTTGACAGCACCTCTTTAATCACATACCAGAACAAGGAGATGACCAGTGCCACTGAATTAACTTCTAATTTCTTCTGAAATATTTAACATAGCATTTTATAACTCTGGCTGATAAAATATGACTATGACCAAGCCTCTTGGAACATTACGTTGCCATGCTGAGAAGCCCTAGACAAAGTGTTTTGTCATGAAATGCTCGTGGTGGACCGCAGGGCACTGAGGCAGTGTTATTCCTGCTCTGAGGTAGAAAACATGTGGTACAGAAACCAGCACAGCAGCCAGTGCAACATCATCTTATTTACACACTGTGTTAGTGCCTTGATAAACCAAAGTCACTGCAAGCAAAAAAGGAGCTTTCAAAGCACATCTTTGGTTTCAGGCAGCATACGTGTGTGAGTCACTGGAAGGATCTATGCATAAAGCTTATAAATTCTGAATGATGCTATAAATTTGTCTCTGTAGGAATCACTGGGTCCCTCTGCCTATGCAGCCCATCCACGTGTGGGACACACTGGCCTGCCTGAGTTACAGCGTGGTCACAGCACAGAGCACAAAGGATTTTTAGAGCTCAATGATCATCTGGCTAACATACAACACTTTTTGATCAGGGATCTTGCTGGAAGATGGAAGAAACAACAACCCCAAAAAATTCTTACTCTCAATAGGACAGAGATGGCAAAAGAGAATTAGAAGTGGTCCTATAAGAAAAGGAGAGGGAAGGATAGAGTGGGGCTGTGAGTGGAGCTCAGAATAGAACCTATAATGGATTAGAAGGCATTTTGGAGCAGCACAGGGACCTGCAGTAGCCAAATGAGATGCCCAACTGCCTAAACATTAGCTGGGCAGTCACGGGCTTGGGCAGAAGTGCAGTGCTAGGGATGAAGTGCCTGCAGAGGAAAGCAAAGCTCTCCAGCTATCCAGCCAGGAGCGGGGACTGGGGAGGGGAGGCAGTGTGGGGTTTTTTATTGGTCTGCTCCTTTCTGCCTAAAGGGGCAGTCAGGCCATTTCCAAAGACATTGCCTATCTGTAAAGGCAGCTTTCTTATTGCAGGTTCCATTATAACACGTAGGAGGTGCGTGGAACAAAGTTGTAAGTTTTGTATCATTTCTATGTTGTCTATTTTTGTTTCCAGCAACTCAAAATATTAGTGAGTTGGTCAGACCTTGACACATTCACCTTTTATAGCTTAATTGTATCCTCACTAAGAAAAAGAAAGCAATAGAAAAGTATGCGAACTGTTCAGGTTTGTCAGAGTTTAAGGATTAGTTTGGGGGTACTTGTCAGCCCACACATTTTAATTTACTTGTCAAGCTCATGTTAGGAATCTTGATAACTTTTCATAGATTTTACTGAACTTGTCTTACTAGCTGTTGAAGTACTGTCTGACAGCTAGGTGTTTGGGACAGATACTGTGAAAACAATACATGCAGCACACCCACAGAGAGGCAGTCTCCCACACTCATTCCAGAACAGCATTTCCATTTCCCAGCTGAGCCTCTCCCATCTCTTTTGGCAGAGACCCTTTTCACAGGTACAGGTAACACGAGGACCAAACACAGACTCCTGTGACTGAGGTGCTTTGGAGGCTGGACTGATAACCAGGTACAGGGCTGGGATTTAATAAAGGCAGGCTGTGACAGCAAAGAACAGCCTGAACAGAGGAAACCAAAGGGGGAGGAAAAGAGAAAACAGAAGATCTTCAACAGCAGAGAAGGGAAGACTGCTGTGTAACCCCAAGGTTTAAACACCACTCTGAGAAATCAGTGTCTTTGCTTAAATTTGCTAACGACATGATTCATATGGCTGGAATACCATCTGACCATCAAAAGCTTTGCGAATCAGCAGTGAAAAGCCCATTCTGCACATTCTTGCACCATGAAAGAAAACGTGGGAGGAAAGAGGGAAGGAAGGAAAAAAAAATCCTCTGAGAGCTCTTTGTTGTCAAATTTGAAATACAGTTAGTCTGTGACAATAAGTCTCTCCTATAGTTACATGACAGGAAGCCTACCTTGATAATTGACCTTAATTCCTTTTACAAAGATTTTGAACCTGCATTATACTTACGTATTCATTTGCACAGCTATAAATAACTACACAGGGCATGGGGGGAGATGTCCTGAGGTCTGAGCAGGGAGAACCTGCATGGGAACCACCCATCAGCACTGGGAGAGGTGCAGATGATCTTATGCAAGGAGGCACTTTAATCTGAAGGGTACTGAATAAAACTGTTCATTAATCTAAAGGCCTTAATGTAATCATACAAATACTGTGTTTTCTTGATGGCTTTTATGTATCGTAAGAAAGTCGATAACGACCCTGTGGGGAAAAACAGCAAAATAGATGATGACTTAGAGAAATACTTGGAGACCAAGTAATGCCATTTTTACAGTGCAATTTGAGATGTCTATAGAGAGTGATTTGGTTCTTTCAGTGATTCAAGCTGCTGTCCCTCAGAGTGGCATAGTACTGCATTAATACGCTGCACTAGAAAGCGCTTAATTCAGAGGAAAATACGTATCCTGGTGGCCAAACCAAGCTCATATATCAAAGACATCCCTGACTTGTTTTTCATCTATAAAAACAACAAAACAAGCCTCTAATTACCCCCATTTCCCTGTCATAACACAAGAGCAAAGATTCCTAAATAAAATAAATATCCATATTTGGGGGGCTGCTGGTGCTCGTTTCTGTGGCAGAAGGCAGGGAGCACAGCAAAGCTCCCCACCTCCACAGCATTCAAAAGGCATCAGAAAACGCCTGTGTAGCTGCTGAAGTTGCAATCTGTAAAACAAGTGGAGTTAAAAGAGCGGGTCCCCGTTTGCCCTGAGGTCAGAAGCTGAGTCAGTCAGGGAAAGCGCAGACCTGAAGCCTATGATCTCCTGGAAAGGCAATGCCAAGAGACAACGCCTGTACAGCACAGCGTTAGAGAAGGAGGGGACAGTGTCAGCTCCACCGCTGCAGCTCCTGAGTTCCCTCTGCCTCTCAGGCTGTTTCTGTCTTGAAAAAATAACCTCTGACAGTTTTGCTTCCTTAGTATATCCTACATGAATCCCAGTGCCGCACTTCTTGTGACCACTTTCAAACAAAACAGATTGTACTAATCTTGCCTACATCTATTTTATTATTGTATTATCCTCTTATCTTTCTTGCTCTAAGTGTGTCCTTGACATTCTGCGCTGTTGCCTGCAGGTCCTAAAAAGTGCAATGATTTCGCAGTTTGCAGGTTGTGTCTCTCTTCTTTAGTATTGCCACATTATACAGGGAAATCCCCTCTTCTCAACATCCCAAAATAAGGCAAGGCAGAAGACAGCTAACTAAGGTCACTTGTGAGACCTGATCAAGCTGTAGGTTATTTCAGAAGAAATGTATTTCCAACTATGCCAACCCCCTGGAAAACTGTCATCTGGACTTCAAAGCCCATGTCCGTGAGGATGAAAATTGGGCATGTAACCAACCTAAAAGACTCAGATCAAACTGGCTGCCCTCCACCACTGCCTGCAGTAACAGGAAGAGTGGCGAGAAGGGACTGTCAACCTTCCCCAGAGCCACTCCTCCTCTTACACCTATGCCCCATCCTAGGGGTCACCACAGGCATGTTCAGTAACGTGACACCAGCATCACCAGCCTGAGATACGACATCACTATAGTTGATATGACCCAACAGTTCATTAGTTCTGTCAGTAGCAGATGCACAGAGCTGGCTGCAAGGGAGCACACAAGTGAGTTTGGATTATGAGTTTGGAAAACTTTCTTCATATTAAGAAAAACCGCTACAAAAGACCTCATGAAACAGTTACGGATGTGCTAAGACAGAGATGGGACTGGGATGTACATGAGGGCAGAAAAGGGGGTGTAACGAGAGGTACCGATGTGGTCCTCTGATTTTTAGGGGATCCAAGGTATGTTAAAAGCAAAACAAACAGGAGACATTTTCTCTGTTACTGACCTTTTTGTCACAGGGACTGCAAGTATTCTTGTGGACGAAGCTACTGGTATGACAAGTAAAAAGTGACTCACAGAAAAAGGGAATAGAAATCAGGAGAGCAATACCTGAAAACACAGAGGCAAGACAAAGTGTACTTCTAAGACAAAATACATAGTTCTATTTGAAGAAGAATATCTTTTTTCTAATTTTTGCAGCCTGCACCTCTCAAAGGTCTGGCTTCCTTTCCTTTCTTTTCTGTTTCCACCACCAATTTCAAAATTGTTTATACACCCAGCTCCAGCTCACAGTGCATACAAAGTTTATGCAAATCAAAGGGCACTTTCTCAGGCTTTTTACTGACGGCTTGCAGAACAGAATCATCTGAGGCACCCTGGGAGGTTTATTTGTTTGTTGCAAGTGGGTTTCATTTTACTAAGACACCATACCAGCTGTGGGTACCCACACATTTGAAGGGCAGAAACACCATTATCCTCTACACTGGCCCATTTATGATGAGCCATAAAAATTTCATCTAGTAATTCCTACATCAAGCCCTAAATCCTATTTAAACAAAAGTGTATTCTTTAGATATATGTTGACACGATGCTGAACACTATGGAACTATGCCTGAAGTAATTCTGATTCCCTTTATAAATTATATATTTCACATCATGGAGGCGAGCATGACAACAAACCAACTGAAAAAGAAGACTATTTTCTGTCACTAAAGAGAACTGTCATTACATCTTACTCCAACTTTTCAGATTTGATGGAGGACTAATAGCAAGGCACTATAGAAAACTTTCATCTAAGTTGTCCTTCAAAGTTCTCTTTTTTCCTACCCTAAGAAAAATTAAGCTTTAAATTCATAGTAGGTGCTTATAAGAAGGACATAGAATGAATACAAAATTGCAATTATCACTTTGGCTACTTTATACTTTTTCAGTCCTTATTAGATTTCAACAATTACAATATAGCACTATATTTCTTATGAATTTATATAGAGGTTGCAATAAAATAAATTTGATAATAGACTTATGTAATTATTTTCTATGCTGCAAACTCATTGATGGGATTATGGTTTCATCATCTTTTAACTCAGTTTTGTAATTGTCATTATAGGATCTTGCTTCGCATCAGAACCTGACCTGTGGTCATGTTACTTTCAAAGTGGTACTTTAGATTTACCCAATTTGCTAGATCATCTCTCTTCTTTGGTTACAAGCTAATGGCTAATTTCAAGAATATGGCAAGCCAGTTAATCACAGATTTACAAGAGAAGGCCATAATGTTACTGGAAGAAAACCAGAGCCTTAGGAAATGGAAAGAGATCAGGAGAGAAAATACCAAGTCATTATGGGAAAAAAACAGGGATATGATCACAGCTTTCCAAGACAAAAATAAAGTTGCCTGGGAACAGAATATGACACTCTGGAAAGCAAACATGACCCTTTGGAGCAATGGCAAGTCCCTACTGATGGAGGAAGTGGAGGTCTGGGGAGAGGATCTAGACCAATGGACAATTAGGCTGGACCTTTGGGAGAAGGAACTGGACTTTTGGAAAAAGAAACAGGAATTCCTTGGAGAGTAAAAATGTTCATAGAAGAAAACACAGCCAGAAACCAAAGATGAGGCACTTGCATGCTCAGAGTCACTTCCATCTTCTTAAGCTAATAAAGCCTTGACTGGTCTTTGAAATCCTTAGTCCTTTATTTCCAGATTTCTTCTGTTGATCTTTTCAAACCTTGGTTAATTATGTCTGTTTTCTCTGTGACAGCAACATTTGACTGCCTGGTCCTAACTCATCAGTAGGTGGATAATGTTGCTAAAATTTACCTCCACCAAGGATGTCTTAAACATCAAATTTCTATTTCTTCTAATAAAATGATACTGAAATTTTGTTAGCGTGAGTAATTTTCTTTCATTAAAAATCAGTGAAAATGGCGAATATACGTAGTCAGCTGTCTTTTAGATTGAAAAATAAAGTCAACTCCAAGAAGTTTTGGACCTATGAATGTTCTTGCAAGGGAGGTGGTTAGGGGCACTGTCCATCTCAAAAAGACATGAAACATACATACCGTCTTGCTCAAAGATGTAGATAAGGGAGTAAATCTAGCAGACACTGGGTGACTGAAAAGGAAGAGGATGCTGCTTAGAAATAATCATGGTTTCACTCCTCTGAGTGCCATAACAGCATTCATTCTCTAGAAGTGATCAAAATACCCATTTTTATGTTATAATGCATTCCTTTTCAAGGAAGTTACAGAAATCAGATCTATGAATCTACATTCCCACTATGTTCCACTGACAATTCCTAAGCACGACAAAGTATTTTGGAAGGGGAGAGAAGAGGAGGGAGAGGGCAGTGGAGAAAGAAGGCAAGCCAGTTTGATAAACATATAAATGACAGGCAGAAAACATTTCTGTAGTAAAGCTGAGCTGACTGCAGAGGGTACTTTGACCTCTGCAGCGTCTGGACGCTCACAGCTTCATACAACCGCATTTCATATTCCCTTGAAATCACATCTATTCTTTCAAGAAAGGAATACAGCTGTCTAATTCTCCCTTCCTTGTACTCAAAATGAGCTCAGATAATGAAGCACTAATACTGAAGTTTCCAGAGTAATCATCCCAGAGACACAACAGCCCGTTTTCTCTCATGTGTATACCGTGTCTCTCTTTCGGATAATTCTATGAACTGTTGATTTCAGTGAGAAAGTAAACCATTGCTTTCTTATTTTTTGTTCATTCGTGTTAGCCTGAGGTGATGCAGATGTCAAACATAATGCCTTAACCCAAAAGATGTTCTGAAACCTCTGTGCTGATCAGCTGCCAAAGCAGCAACATTTTTAGGATCAGCAGGTCTTTGATGGGCACAAAACTATCTTGCAGTAACAAGCTGTAGAATATTTTAAAACCAATATTAGAATCATTAAATAATTTAGGTTGAGACCTTTGGAGGTCATCTGGCCCAATCCCATGCTTAAAGCAGGGCCAACTTAAAAATTAGATTTAGACTAGAATTAGAGACACGGCACCTCAGGGAAGATTTCAAAGAAGAAGATTCTCCAAGATCATCATACATAGTTCATCAGTTTTTGATTATGCTGAAACTCACCCCATGTGCATGCACCACAACAAAATTTGAATGCACTCGTTTATTTCCCTCACAGTCTTTCTCCCTATTATTCAGAAAAATAAAAGTGACTTACATTGACTTCAAGACCTTAATGGTTTACTTCAGGCTTCTGTGAGAGCGACAGAGAAATGAGTTCCTGAAGGTTCACATAAGAAAAATGATGATGTTTTGATCAAATATTGGCAAGTTGTAAGGGAAAAGGAAAATAGATTTAATGGAAGAGAAAGATTGTATGTAGGTACACAGAAGACTACGTACAATGGTATAAAGGCTTGTGTTCACTGGTAGGTGTTCTGCAGGATTATTCTTTAATCACAAAACACAGAGTACTTCACAAAAAACAGTGTCAACTCAGGAGGGGGCTTGAACTTAAACCTCTGACTGGATGTTCATGGTTTTCTGGTTTTAATTCCAGTTTTAGACCACTTATCAATTTGCCTGATTAGTTTTGTTCCACTAGGCATTTCTGGTTCAAAGTTTCTGAACAGTGCTGTCAATTTATCTAGACATGAAGAAGATACAAAAATTATGCAGGAAAACCCAAGAATGGGTCAATAGTACATAAACACAGAAAATGTCAAGACTTAAAAACTGCTTAAGACAGCTAGAAAATAAAATACAGGAAATTAATTTATTGTAATGAAAGGAAAGGACACTTCTACACAAAAAAAAAAACAAACTTAAAAAAAATTTCTCATTTTGCACTGCAGACAATCAAAATGACAACAAACAATAACTGAGAACAACCAACATAAGAAATTTTAGTTAGACATGACCCAATCATGTAGTAAGAGCTTTTCCTCCCGCATAACACAGCCCCAGGAGTATCATTTGGTAAACTTCTTCAGCAAATCAGTAACTGGTGTTGAAACAAAGTCTCCCTTTAGCAAGAAATTCAGTTTTAAGCTGCTTTAAGTCATGAAGGAACACGTGTTTTGGTTAATATTGAATTAGTTTAAGAGTCAACATTTGATTTTCTGAATGGGAAACTGTGATAAAGACCACAACTTCCAAACTCTGTCTTTAGGTTTGAATACTCCTATTTCGTGATGCACTTGCCTTCAGACAGGTTGGATCTGGTCCTGAGAGGTGGTTAGGGCCAGCAGATAGGAATTGAAACCCATACGGTGTGACGTCACAACTAGGAATGATTAACAAGCTACTCTGCATTCTAGAACTGGCTGCGAAGGTTTCCAAGCTCCTCACCTGTAGGACGCAAGCTCTGCTAACAAAGGCAACACAAGAGTCCTCAGTGTGACAGAAAAGAAGCAGGTTAGTTACAAGGCAGAAAATATTTAGTCATAATTTAATACTGAAGGTTGAATTTATAGATAAAAACAGTAAGCAAATTAGTCCACAAAAAAGAAGGAATCCAAAGTATCTAATATGTTTTTAAAACTAACTATTGAAAAGTAACATCACAAGGTCCTGAGAGATACTGAGTGCAAAAAGGAACCTGCTAACTACTTCATCCATTCTGGGAAAGGTCTTTTGGAGAAAGGTCTCATGACACATGTTCTTAGGAAAGTGTACCCTGAAATCTTTGTGGGCCAAACAGACTTCAGTACTGAATCTGCCTGGCATTCACTCTGTCATCCCAGAAGCAGAGTTCATGGATGTATCTGAGATGTTCACTGCTTGTTAGCAAAGCCAGATTTTCCTCACAGCCATTATGTCATACATTACTTACAGTAATGAGTTGTTTCTTCTTATCCCTTGCAAACAATATAATATTACTGGATCTGTTAACTCCACTTTCCAAACAACACAGAATAAAAAGAAGCAGCTGAAGTGTAAATTACATGGGATTGCAACTCTATGTTACCATTAATTACCATACTATTATAACAAACAAAACTTGCCTTGTATATCCACAAACACATGCAGTCACATATGCTTAGAGAAGCAGTCTGTGGGGTGAAAAAAGGTCATTAGCTGCAAAAGTTCAGTAGATTTCATGGAATCATTAACTCATAAACCTTACAAAATGAAGTCTAAAGCAGAAAAGATACACAATTGTTCCTGAAAGGATGATTAAAAATGACAAAGCACATTTAAACACGTGTGCAAAGAATTCATATCTCCTCACAAAGCATAATTTATAGGACAAAGACTGTTCTTCCCCTTGTGTTACACTCATGGTACTACTAAATTAGAAGTACAGGTGTAGAGAACAAGTATCTGTGATAGTTATCATTTCCTTTAAAATTAAGGTACACAGTAGGCAGCAACCACTGAACAAATTTGACGATGCAAAGAGCAGCACAGTTCTAAGCTATTCAGTAAAGAGTTGGTGATAAGACAGTAATCCCAAAATGATTGTGACTGGTGACTATGAATGCCACACTGTATGACAAGCTCCTTTTAAGAACATCACATTCGATTCTGAAAATAGAGGTACCCAAATAATTTGTCACTTCGGAATTAATTTTTAATAAACTGACTCGTACCATGTTTATGGAATGACCCGATTAGAATTTCGTAATGTAACATAATTTAATTACAGTTCATGGAATTTATAGCTAATGCTACATGCTTTTGCATTCTTTGAGTTTGTTTTAGGGATCCTAACAGTGTCTTTGCACAAACACCTTCCCTGTTTCACTGAGAGAAGCAGCCAGCATCCTGCATAACAGTGCGTTTGTACTTGAAGACTTCATCACTTCACCCTGTCAGATCCAAGCATCCAGTTTCTATAGCATCAGTTATAATCCAAATGAAAGAAAGCAAAAACCTAATCAAAGGATGGAGCAAATAAAACAAAGTAGTGAAATATCTGCTTTCTACTATTCAAAGACGCAGAATAAGAAGTTCCAGGCAAACTTACCCAACTTCCAGAAGAAGCATCTTTGCCGGATTTTGAAAGAAGAGAAAAGGGACTTCAAGAAGGAAACAAAAGCCTTCTGCAAAGCAAATAAGAGTTTCCATGAAGAGGTCAAAGCCTTTCAGGAGGAGACCAAAGCCTTATGGAAGGAAACAAAGATCTTCCAGGAAAAGAACAAAACTTACATGGAAGAAGTCAAGAACAACAGCTTCCTACAGAAGATTAGGGACTTTCATATGAAAAAAAAAGTTTCCCAGGAACAAGCTGGTAGCATTCAGGAAAAGCTTGAAGAATTTTGGAAGAAAATGAAGGCTGCTAAGGAGGAGATCAAAGTTCTTGAAGAAAGGAATAAGGCTGGTCAGGATGCAGTCAGGGCTTTCCTAAAACAGAATCAAGATATTCAAGAAAAGAATAAAGCCATGTATGAGAAGAACAAAATCCTGCAGGGAAAGATTAAAGCTCTGCAGGGAAAGAACAAGGCTTTCTGGAAGGATTATATGGCTTTCTTGAAGAAGGACAAGATCTTCTGGGAGGAAGAGTTGGCCATCTCAAAGAGCAAACTGATTCTCTGGGAAGAATCTATAGCTTTCAGGGAGAATGACCGGAAGATTCGAAAGGAAAAAGGAGCTCTGTGGGATGTAGCAGAAGCCCTGCAGGACAAGTTTTCCCTCTTGAAAAATGTATATATTCCTCCAGGAGAGGAGAAGCTGCCTGAAACAGAAGAGAACAATCTTTGTGGCAATTATGGCTCAGCTGTGGACTCTGGAAATTAAACATCTGAGTAGATCAAGCAGATCTGAAGCACAACTTCATTTTCAACCAGAACCTAAGTGCCAAAATACAGACAGGCCTTACTCCTTTCCCTCTAGAAGCCTGAAAAGGTCATGGTGGAGCTTAAGAGTATTTTTTTTCAGATTAATTTTTTGGTTTTATTAATGTGTTTGTTCATTTTTTCTTATTTGTTTCTTATTTCTCCTACCTTCCAGGCTCCAGCAGTCAAAATTATTAACTGAAGTTCTGGTCTCAAAATGTTCCATTGAAGTGTGCTTATGAGTTACGCACAGACACACACTCCATCCTTGCAGACAGAAATGTGCCTGGGGTTCACTGAGCCCACTCCAGATGGTTCCTTTTTTTTTTTTTTTTAAACGTCCAGGTCAAAACAATAGTCTGTTATCTACTGTTATTCACAATTACCTTTTCTTATCTGTGTTTTTCCAGATCTCCATCTTATAACTTTAAAAATACTTACCTGAGAATTTCTGAAGTTCACTTTTAAATTAAAGAAAATCAAGATCAGCTAGTTCAGTTCAACAATTTTAAGGCAAATACATTAGCTGTACTTTCCACTGTATCACTTGTTTGAATCAATTATTTAGAAGTGCAAAGTAATGCAACAACCCAGCCTTCTGTCTTTCCAAAGCCAAAACAGTATATTATACAAAGAGGCAGTGTATAGATATAGCTAGGCTCAATGGCTGCATGAGGTTGACAACGCATTATCTGGATTTAATTATACCTCTTTATTTTTGCTGCCTAAAAAGCAATGCTAACAAGATAGCAGATTCAGCAGCTTCAGTAGTAAATCAATAAAGCAATCAGTTCACAAAGCCAAATTCTTCTCTTCTATATGGCAGGGGGAGGGGGGGGGAGAAAAAAATCAAATTGTGAGACAGGAATCAATTCATTTTGATTCACGAGTTTTCTGTTAACAGGGAAAAGGAGTTAATTCATAAGTATGATCACTCATACATGTCATGTCCCTTCCATATTACAATTCTTCAGCTGTTGCCTTTCCATGACATTTAGTCAAATAAATGTAAGTTCCTGAAGTCATTCTGAAATATGGCATCTCATAATCAAAACAAAATTTCAGTGGAGGCTGACCAGTATAAGAAATTGAATTGGTGTTCACTCAACAGTGTGAGTTTTCAAAATAAGTCTAGAAGTGACTTATCTCAGGGAGAGAATCATTATTGGAGAAACTGCCTGTTTCACATATTTCTTGATCATGAGGACATCATTAACATGATTAAAGAAAATCTTTCCCTCTCTCAAATATATTTAGCAGAGAATTTCTCATACTAGTTCCAACATCTACTCTGACTGTACTACTTAGTAAGGACATGGCTGTAACCTTCAGCTTAAGACTGTAGCTTTTGCAGAATAACCAAAACCAAGTGAATAATTTTGTTATCTCTTCAGAATCTAAATTGTTTACTACATGAACAAGAAGAATAAAGCCCAAAGGAACGTAACAGTGGTGGGCGCTTGATTAATGCTGGTCAAGAACAAGGAGAGCAGATGTGATGTCTGACTGAAGAAGATGGTTTTATATAGGGAGCTATAAGCTAGACAGGAACTAGAAGGAGTTAAAAACATGGCCAGAAGTAAACAAAGCTGCAGGAATTGCCCTATAGAACAATAATATACAAAAAAAAAAAAAAGGACATTTAGTAAATGATATACAGGACATGACTTCTGATTTGACAGGCAATCAGGAAAGAAAACAATTTAACTTTTTCGACGTGTTGCGAGTCAAGCTGAGAACTGTGAACTCATCTGTGTAGGAGAGGAAGCTGAGAGAGGAGCTGGGGGACAGGTGGGATCACTTCTTTGCTTGGGGAACTGCCTTCTGGATGTTCCAGGCTGACACATTTTGTTGTGACATGTCCTGTCAATTTTTGTCACTTGTATCACGTTACATTGTCTCCTAAGCTGTAATTAAGTTTGACAGAGGAAAACAGACCAGCTGAGACTTAACATGATGTGGCAACTAATAGATATGCATATTTGACAACAGTTTTGTTAAATAAACCTCACTGGCAATAGACTATGGAAAGGGCAAAGGCAAAAAGATAAGATCTCTCCCAGGTAGAGAAAGAGGGTAAGTAACTTAAATGGTTGGAACCCTCTTGAAAGTCTCCATGTTTTCATACACAAGAGGGATGGGTGTTGCTGTTTGGATGCAGGACACAAGCTCTTCTTAATTGTACTCTTTAGACTTAATTTGTTGTTCCAATGGAAGAGACAAAAGTTGGAGAGCCTCATTCCTTTCACCTCTCACAAGCCTGTGTCCCTGATACGCAGCACCAGAGAAGCTGTCACCTGTATGCAGGTACTTCAGCAGTTGCCGCTCTCTTCCCAGGAGAGGAAGGAACCTGTCCTGGCCTTGTCTCACTGTGCATCAATGACTGCCCAGCCAGCTTCACCTAAGTCCCACTAAGAGGATCACATGCCTCGGGAAACACTCCAGGAACAAGCAGCAAAATGCAGATGCAGCTGTACTGGCTGCCCTGGTGTGTCCATGCAAGTGCTGTCCTGCTTGGTCCAGGTCGCTACTCCCACCCCAGTATAAGATGCAACAGGTCCCAACAGGCCCCTTCAGTAGGGGAGTGGGGTCAAGAGCATTGTGCTGATATCTGTTCCAACAGGGCTGGAGACTCAGCATCAAAGGAGATAGAAACAGGTCTTAAAACACAAACCAGTAGATGCATTCTTGCTTCAGATAGGACAAGGAGAAATTACCAGTAACACCATTGTTTAGCTCAGAAGTTCAGGGAGAACGGTCGACAGAAAGCTCAGTAGCAGTAGACTGGCTCAGCTCCATAAGCTTTGATAGCACATTGCTAATTTACTCAGTCCCAGAGGAAATCTTGCTCCATGCCAGTCTAGCAAATCGATGATAAAACCCCAACTTTTCTAAATCTGCTCAGTAATACTCTTCATTTAAATAGGACACTAATTAAATCTAGCATATTACCTATTAACTGTATCTTAGACATTCAAAGTCCCTCTCATAAGAAAGACATACAGATCACTGAGGTTGCCCTGCAGTGAACTGTACATCAGAAAGATGACATAAATTTCTTCAGTTCTTCCTTACTCTTTCTAGTAACCAATTATGTAGACATAATAAAGGTAAGGTATCTTTTCCAGTGAAACCATTCTACTAGAAAAATAGCTTTTTTTTCCTGGCTTCATGGATTCATTCTTTGATATCTCCCAACTCTTGACCTCCGTTCAGATGCACATGTTCTTAACTGGTGCGCAGAGCAGCTGGATGCAGCAGGTAGTGGGAGGTTAATGGGGAATCCTAAAAGGTTCTGTTTAGATTGCAGTACGCAGATAGTGCAACTGAGGGGGGAGGGCAGGGGAACAAAACACATCAACTTGTTTGCTTGAAACTTATGTAGATCTAGATAGATAGATTTGAAGAACATGTTATGTTAGGTTTTATCCTTATGTCATCATCATGTTGTTTTCGAAGACAACCAGTACTGGGTAAATCCTATAAAAACCGAGATGCTCCTAGAGGACGCTAAACATTCTCAGCTCTAACGACAACAGGAGCTCGCCAAAGATGATGTTTGGTCCTGTAAGCTATAAAAGCCAGAATCTCAAGTGATTGTATCATAACAATGTCACTTTTATACAGCTTAATCTCCGCTATATAATTAAACTGGTACATAAGTCGTAAAATAATTAAAAATGAGCCACAGTGAAGTCTGCTATAAACATTTGTGCTCCAGTGCTAATTGCTTCTATTACAAATACTGCACACCAGCTTCTCCTCTGTGTAACTCCAGTGAATACATATAGTTGCACTAGGGATAAATTATACTTAACTACCTTTGCATGGTCAAACAAAACTTTATTCCTGTGGAGTGATTAAAAATGGTCTGATCTTCATCAGCGCTGTCTTGTAGCAAAAAGGAACAGAGTGAATATAGTATAGGCGTAGATGTGGTTACCTCGACACTGCAAAACTCTTGTCCAGATTCTACCCTGGTAATACAAGTATGGACTTCACAGCACTGATCTACTCCTGGACCAAAACTGTCCAGGAGTGGGAATCTGACACGTAGTGGAGCTTTTTTTAAAAGCTGTTTATCTGACACGTAGTAGAGCTGTTTAAAATTTGTTATGGATCAGCATAAAGAAGCACTGTGCCTTAAGCCACACTGAGCTATACTTACAGATGTTCTCTATGCTGTTGATCATAAAGTTAGGCCATAAACAGTTTCCTTTGGTTATTTTCTGTTCTTTCACATTATGCTTCCGCTCAGCAAGCTCAGCACAGGATCTGTGCTGCTCTGTACGTTGAACAAGTAAGCCTTGGAGCCTTCTGGCTTCGTTATTCTCCTTTCTCTGGTCTTTGTTTCTGGGACTTCCTTATTATTTGACACACTGTCCTTGGATTCTAAATGCTTTCTTCTCTCTGCCTCACCATCCCCTTTCTGTCTCTCCCTCTTCCCAGGTTTTTGCCTGTATATTCCTTTACAGCTTTTCTTCTTGCACCCTTGAGCTTCGCATCACACTGTGCAGACTCAGACGTTGCCCTGCTCTCGCTGTCCGTCTGACATCCCGCACCCGACAGGACTGAACTGCCGCCCAGCTGGGAGCAGGGCTGTACTCTCGTCATCTCCGAGGTGCTTCGGCAGCAGGCTTTCCTCGTGGCAGGTCTGTCCACCTGTTCTGGGACAAGCACAGCTGAAGTTTGCCAAGATGCATGTTCTGACTTAGCACTACCTTGAATTTTTAAGCTGGGCAAAACACCGCGGTAGAAGTAACTCCTTCTGCGACACAGCTGCCATATTTCCTTATCCGCAATTTTTTTTTCCCCTCTGGTAGTTCCTTGATTGCAGTTTGGTTGTGTTACTATGTGAAAGAAAACTCTTTAATAAAGAAAAGATCTAAAACTACAAGTAAAAACTGAAGAAATCTTGCAGATAAGAAGATTTTGTTGTTTCCATACAAGTATTTTAAAGCTGATAGTCTTGTTTTGTTTTGCTCAGTTTCTATGAGCTGAACATGGTGTATCTGTCAAAGATAAGAAACTATATTCTGGGAAACGAGATATCTGGGAGGTCACAGGAACAGTTCTTGAGCCTTGGCACTTAAAAACTAAAAAAAAAAACAAAGTAAAGGCAACTTCAAAGGAATTAAAACCAAGATAAGTAGGGCTTTGCAACTCTCACTGGATACAGACCAAATCAGAGGCGAGCTTTATTTTGTTTTCATGTCTCATTCCCAATTTGAGATTTGGACAGGTGCTTGCTTTGCCAAGGGCACATCTCATCTCAGGGTTTAAGCCAGGCAGGAAATGGACTTTCCTGTTTTCTGGCTTTTATGGGCTTCCTCCCACCCCCCGCGGGCTCCTTCCAGCACATGGGGAACACAATCCACATCACTTGAGCTAACTGAATAATTCATAACAGATTAATTTGTTGATTAGTAGTAATTTTTCTGAACTTTTCAAATTGTGAAAATATCACTTACTGAATTCATAGAGAAGCCAAGGCTTTGGAAGTAATCAGCCTCTTCAAATGAAGTCTCAATATGAGGTTTCTCTCATCATAGCTCTGGAGAGCAGAAAGTACCAAACTTTGGCTTCACTTTTTCACCTCCATAAAATCTACTCTGCTCCTGCTCCAGGCAGCCCTTGGCCCTTTCCATCCCACTTTGAACTGAGCAAAAATCTTTCACTCAAGTTTTTCCTCTTAATTTTGATTTTGGTGAAAACATGAAGGTGATGATACACTTTAAAATGCCTTTGTTCTCCACCCTGGAGAAAAGAAGAAGAAAAAAAAAGAAAGAAAAAGAAGAAGAAAGAGGAAGATAAATGGGGGGTTTTGTCATGTTTTGAGGAGAATATCTCAGAGGAATCTAAAATAATTTCCTTACCTGTGGAAGTGCTATTCTATTAGAATACTAAAAGCCTACTGTTAAAATAGATATGCAGTAATGCATCCCTTCATACTGCAGTGCCCAGCTCTTTAGCCTAGGAAGATCAGACTTGCCTCTGCCTCTACCCTATTAATAAGACTACTCAAATCCATGAGATTCTTATTTCTCTCAACTCATAATTTAGTAATTTAGCTCCAGTTCTGGTAGATGTATGGACCCAAGCCAGCACTTAAGTTGAATGAGGAATAACTCAAACGCCTAGCAGAGTGACCTGAAATATCCACAACAGCCCAAAGGACTCGCTAAGCCCATGGCAGCCCTGTGAGTGTTCTCAGAGTCCTGGGTGGCACTGGGGGAGTCCATCACCACCTTGGAGATGTGCACGGACTTCATGACATGAAACCAGCATCTTCACTGAAACTCCAAAGGTCACTAACCCAGGCTGCAAATACAACCTCAGGAGTGTCTCAGAGAGCCATGCCTGAGTGTGCTCATTAAAATCACTCATACATATGCACACACATCGACAGGGATAACTTCTCACCTAGCACCGTTCTGTTGACTTCAATGGAACTGTCTTGCTTTACATCAGCTTAGACTTCAGTTTGCACTTTCACTGTTGCAAGGGAAGAGAACTAGATCTTCAAATAAACCTGCCTTTACCAAATTTCAGTCTAAGTTTATTTAGATGATGAATAAAACTGACTTGACAGTGTTTCCTTCATTGCTTGAATTTCATACTTGTTTTCTGTGATCTGCAATTCTTCCTAGTGCCCTTATGGCACCACCATAGAGAACCATTGCAGAATTTCCAACAATATGGAAAACAGAGTAATACAAGCAAGGAAAGCCACAATTACAGCTTCATTTACATCACAGACCACGGGTTCTGGAACATTAACCAAGACAGTTAATCAAATTCAACACTGACTATTCTTTATCACATATCACACTATCCCTTTGCCATTTACAAAAGACTATCCACTAAAAGGATGCTGAAAGCAGTTAACTTCTAACTTCTGCTGTGACTGTGTTCTAGCACAAATTTAGAACTGTCCCTTTTTTATACTGTTCCATTAAAAAGCAAAAACAAAAGAGGTGGGCTTTTTTTCTGGGATCAAATAAAAATGTCATGTTACTTAACATTTTGCTATTTATTTAATTCAATCAAAAGATTTTGAAGTTACATTTCAGTCAAACTCAGATTTAACATTCATGTTTCTATCATCTTATTACAAGTTCCAGAGCAACAATGTGCATATAATAAAACAAAAATATTTGACAACCTGCCATAAAGAAGAGGTGGTAAGTGTAAAGTCAGTCAGTGGTATAGCAACAGAAGCAATAGACCTGACTGAATTGAACACTTCAGTTGCACTTATGTTATTTTTTACAATTAGGGAGAAAACTACACTTTTTCTCTCTTACCTGAAAGTTAAGACAAGCGGAGTAGTATCTTGTTTTCTCCACTCCCAGCAAAGGATGTTTTCACTTTTACTCCATCATTGCAACATTAAATGAGCCATGAAAAAGGCCGAGCTCAATGCTTACACCTCAGGAGGATTTTAACAACAACTGCATGTATTGACCTAACTGTACAGATTAATTTCTCTACAAATCTTTAGGCTCTCCTTTCTCTCTCTTTGGGATGATTCAGAGCTGGCTGAGACTTCCACCAGTGCCTTGCACACTGATGCCTGAAGCATAGAAAACAGAAAGCAAGACCTTCGAACGCATCAGGAATTTGGCAGTAATGGAGAATTTAAGACTAGAGATTTGAAAGAGTTTAGATTGCACTTTAAAGTAAACTCGTCACACATGCTGAATTTCTTTGAAATTCTGGTTTGGAAAGAAGCTTATGCCAGAGGTATACAGAGCAACTATCGTATACATATTCTGAGCTGTAAGACTTGTGTTTATGATTCTATATGGACATATTGTACACCTCCACAAAACTCTGCCTGTTAATTCCTTCACTAAACATAAGAAACATTGGGGTATTGGAAGACCAGAGGACACCTGAGGTACACAGGTCGTCATTCACATTCCACAGACGCAAACATCACAGAAAACGAACAGATTGCGGGTTTGGGGTGATCCCACCCCCTTAGCCCAAGACTAGAGTTTAGCCAGTTAAACAGGGAATGTTTGTCACTGTTCTTCTTTCAATGCCTATCTTGCAGGTAAACCATTGTAAAATTACGTTTTGCTTTAAGTTTTCTTTTGTCAGGACAACCGATCAGAAATTAATATGGGCAAAACATTACCTTTGCTGAGGGAAAGACCAATAGCCAGGGGAAACAAACACAATTTATGCAATCAAGCAATTTTTAGTAAAACCAGAATCTGTTGCAAACACAAGTTTTTATGTCTAGAGAACTATTTTTCCACAAAGTACAGAAATAAATATTTTCGATTACTTTCTGAAATAAACACATTTTATTTACTGGTGGACATTTCGTTCTTCTCTCCAACTGCAAATCTTTTGCAAGACACTGGGACAAGTGTAGCCTTGCCATCACTCTTGTGATTTCAACAAGAGGCTTAATGAGTCCATTATGAATACCATGTGCTTGCCAAACCATTTACACTTGTTTACTAAGGTACACAGTGACTTACTGCATCTCAAGAGAAAATTACCACTCATTACTTCATGCATCAGATTATAGCTAAATTATTGTTCTCATAGTACAAGTCTCATATATTATTCAAATTCCAACCAGTGCATTAACTCTGCCACTCAGCCAAGATTACAGCTAAAAATAGAGAGTACATGTCCTACTTCAGAATATGTTTAACGTTAACTACAAACAGCATCTCAGATTTCACATGTGCTCAGATTTCACATCTTCGACCTTCAAGAGAATTTGAAGAGTGAAAGTCAGTAGTATATAATTGTGATAGGAGTAAATGAAAGCCTGTAGCTGCTGACCACTTTGTACCAGCTGGCATGTACAGTTTTGCATGATTTACAGTGGAGAGGATAGTTATATTTATTTGGGTTGTTTGTATTTGACTGCTTAGGAATATTATAGCACATACACAGGAATAACCATATTCCACAAGTAGCCAGGTCAAAATAGAATTTTATATTTAAGATGTTTCCAGATTCGCAGTAGGAAATTGCATTTGAACTTCAGTATCCATCCTCTATCCTTGACTTCAGTAGCCATCCTTTATCCTTGATCTGCCTGAAAAAGGCTTATTTCAGGTACTGTGAGTCTACACGGAAAGAGCTAAGGGGAGGTTTAGGCTGGACAATAGGAAAAAATTTTTCACTGAAAGAGTTATCAAGCATTGGAACAGGCTGCCCATGGAGGTGGTTGAGTCACCATCCCTAGAGGTGTTTAAAAGTCGTGTAGGTGTGGTGCTTGGAGACATGGTTTAGTGGCAGACCTGGTAGAGTAGGGTCAATGGTTGGACTGGATGATCTTAAAGGTCTTTTCCAAACTAAATGATTCTATGATTCTATGAATATTAAACTTTCTCTGTCTTGAATACAATCAATAGTGTTGCAAGTACTCCTTTGTCTTATAATATACTTATACATTTGCCCTCCTCCTGTTCTCTTCACTCAAATCAGCACTGAAGAGCTAAGAGCTGGAGAGATTCCAGCCCCATATGGGAATACTCTTATGAGAAGATATAGTCTTCATTTGATTTATACCATTTCTGATGGAAGAATTCCTCTACGCTATGTCTGCCAGGCCATCCAGTACAAAGCCAGCTCTACTTACATTCCAGCCTAAATTCTGAACCACAGTATCATCTAAACAGAGCTCAAACCAAGGTATCAACAGAGACAGACTAAGTGCATGAATAGGTATCATTCCCAACCACTTCTGAAAGGAGGAACAAATTTTCCTAACTTTGCTTTTTCTACTAACATCAAATCACAGCTTAGTTTTTGGCACATGTACGGTTTCATTCTGACATAGAGTGCACATCAGAAACACAGCCGTTTTATCATTTAAAATATAGTTCTTTTTATTCCTTATTGAAAGGCTTTTCTTTGAGGTTTGCTCTAGTCTAAAGACTTAAATTGGATGTAAATGACCTGCAGTAGGACCAAAGTATCCTAAATTGGCTTTATATAAGTAAGAAATAAGCCCAGAGTGTTTAAAATAAATGCTAGTCTAGACACAGATTTAGTAAGAAATGGTTCTACATTTTTTAATCAACCTATTCAGCTTCCACTTTAGACACATTATTAGAGGTGCTCTTGTGAAGATGGAATTGGCCTGTGACCTGTTTATAATCCCTTTTAGGGTTCTTTTGTGTTCATTTTCGTTTTTCATTCTACTTCCCCAGTATTCTGAATATTTAGGGGCTAGAATTAACAAGGACTGTCTCACGGTGCTTCAAAAGATTCCAAAGCCAACAGCCCCTGCCAAGGTTAAAGATGAAAAGTGAAAACAATTCCATTGTATTTTCACCTTCAGAGGCCTTTTTTGCGTGACTGATTCGCTGTAGTTCCCTGCTGTATAACCAAGTACTCGCTGCATTCTTACTATAAAACTTAGGCTTTAGTATCTGCAATAGCTGCACTATTTAAACCACTGTTTAGGTAACAGAGAAATGAAAGAAAGAGAAGTGTATATAATACTGGGGTTGCCCTCTCTAGCATTTATTTAAATGGGAAATTTGGTTAATTGAGCACTTTTTAAAATAATATTTAAGCTATCTGGACTGTAAGGCTATGTATCTATGGTTTCCGGAATGTGTCTACATATTCTTTCCGCAATATTTTATCACACACATTTCTATTGAGTGAAGGATTTATTTTGGTCATATCATCTGATATGGTATGTCTCTTGCATGATATAAATAAATAAATAGATGTGATTAATAAATTAAGGAGATCATTTCCTGAACCAGGTCTTAGTTATGGCCAAGAGCAAATCCATTCTTGCTCATGATGAATAAAGGAGGAGATTATTACAATTTATTGCAAATGACAATTGCACCACAGAGTTGCTGACATGAAAACCTCTTCAAATTTTCATTATGCTATTCAGGGGCAACCTTTGTCTCCTGTTGGGCAGTTGCTTCCCTAGAATCTTGTTCCATCTCCAGTGGAGGTTTTGTCTAGCTTACAGAAATGCGTAGTAACAGAGCAAAGGCCTAGTTTAAATTGGAGTTTAGTGAATAATAAAACTGATTCTCTAACTCTTGAGAAGTAATACTGTCAAAGAGCTGAAGAAGGAGAATTGAAAGCTACAGTAGACATTAATTTCTGTGTCTAAAGCCTCACACACCAGTTCTTGATGATGTTAACTGTAATCTATACAGTAATATGTTTTGCACGAAGGATATTAAGACAGCTTGACACGCACAAAGATTTATTTGCACAGTCTATAACTCATAGCATACATCAAATCTATCAGTAAAAGTTACTCTGGAGAAAAACAAAACAAACAAAAGGGAAAACTTGCCAGTGGCCAGCCAGAAAAAGAGAAGCAATGTGGTCTCCAGAAGAACGTCCTGTCCTGGGCATCCCCTGCAGTGCAGCAGGTGGGTCCCCCATAAGGCTCTTCCCACAGCGAGTGTATCTCCGTGCTTGGGGCCCAGTCACGCACCCCACCGCTCATCCTGCTCTTGCTGCTATTGGCACCGAAGGGGGCACGCTTTGCTCTGGGGCTGGTGCTACATGATAACCTGCTGCCCGGCTTTTTGCAGGCGCATTATTGGGTAATGTAAATGAAAAGCTACAACCAAGGTATAGGAAAAGAGGGGGGAAGATGGGGAGCATCTATATACCGGTAACGCTGTGTGCATTTACACATGTTTGCAGCCTTTAAAATGAAGACACATCCTTTAAGCCCTTTTAGATCATTCTTCAAAAGTGCTCACTAGTAAAAGTGGAAACCGAATCATCTTGTTTCTGATACAGTTTGGTTACAGTTGTGAATACTTAGCTCATCCAAGAGGTATTTGAGTCGATGGTGTTTATTGTTTTGTTTTGATTTTTCTGAGCAAAATCTGGTTAAAATCAAGATTATTTCTAAACAGGACAAAGGGTTATTTAAAAGCAATTACTTTAAGTGAAGTAGGAATTAGTATCAATAACGCCTCTAAAAAGAACTGGCTGCTTCAGACATCGATGCTCAATACTAGTAGTGCAGGTATTGTAACTTCACATTTTGGTTACGCTGAAATCAGGGTAACTTGCTTGGTGGGCTAACTTGGACTTAGCACAAATCAACAGGCTTTCACTGATTTAAGTGGAGCTATACTGACAAATGCACCTCAGATAGTGTCACAGCAGCAGGAAAAACAAGCATTAACCTCAATGAATGCTGTCTGGAATCTCCGGAGTCCAGAAGACTTTAGTATCTCTAATGTGCCCTAGGAAATCCATTTGTTTTCTTGCTTTGTAGATCTATAAATAAAAAAGTGAAAGTTTTTAATAAATATCTTGTACATTAAGCGTTCCACCACCTTAAAATGTCAAAGCACCACAAGGAAATTAGCAAGCAGCTGCTCTTGCACCAGTGAGAGACACAAGAGCTCGCAGCAGCATTTTCCCCTTTTCAGGTCAGGCAAGCAAACTAACTGATAAATACATTAGAAATTAATTGTAGAATTCATCATGTAGGAAGCAGGGCTTTCAAAGCAGTACCTCACACGGATAAGGGTGGAGCACTTAGCAGACCTTTAAATACCACTAATGAAATGGCTGACTGCCAAGGGGCAGCGAGGGCTCCCTTACTGCCAGGTGTTGGGAAACAACCACCCGAAGACCCACATACAGCCTAAAGCTTTGCTTTCATCTGCTGCCCTGCTGCCTTTTTTATCGGCATCACGCTCTGAAATTCCATTACGCTTGTTGTCTGCTCTGAAATGTGACCAGGGATAAACACTTCAAATGTTTGAAATAAAAACCTACTTTGCAGTCCATCTCCCCAGTCACTCAGAAGAAGTCTGAACAGGAATGTTCCTAAGAAACAGGCACGATGTGAGGAGCAGTAGCTGTGGAGGACAGGCAGCTCTATATGTCAAATACAGTCAGGAATAAAATCCCGCCGCTAGCTCTCATCCCGTGTGCAGTGTTCAGACCCCGGCTAAAATTCCAGGTCTGTCTGATTTGCCTGTATGTTTTCTGTCACTCACAAGACACAGTGGCATGGCAAAGTGCAACGAGTAGGTTCTCTCATTTTCTGTATGGGAATTGGATGAGAAGAAAATTATATTTCTGTGTGTCCCAAAAGGCTGACCTTGACATATAAGAATGAATGGGATATAAGAAATACAGCCAAGCAGAAATAAATATCTATCTGAGAACTGTCCAGTCACAGACCAACTCACAGTCCCTGTCAGTATATGAAAATAAGAGAGGCCTTCCACCACCAAATGCACAAGCGGGCTATAGCTCTTGAGGATCTGTTCCTATTCTCAGTGACTGATTGCTGGTCTGTGCTATGAAATGCTTCTGCCTTCTATCCCGAGCCATGTGAAACATGGGTTTGGAACCAATCAAACCATGCCAAGAAGCTCATGTATGCACAAGACAAATAAATAAGGTGGTAAAGAAGTATATTCGCTCTTGCAGAACTGCTCACATGAGTAAAGTTCACTGTATTTAAAGTGGTCATAGAATTTGTACTCCTATTAATTTTCAAAACATACAGTTACGTATATTGATACATTGAAGTAGGATTATGCGAGTAGGATTCATTGTAGACTTTCTCATCCGATTGTCTACTGACTCTCTTTATGGCCAGTTGCATCAAATTGGCACATTTCCAACATTATCCGATCTGCCTCAAATGCCTACCTAAGGAACTGACTAGAACCCTGGAACTACCTACTCCTTCCTCAGTTACAGAGGGAATCTAGCTTAGAGAAAATCAGCGGAGACAAAACCCTTTCCAGCTGACTCAGAGCACAAGATTCAGCAGAAGTCAATGGACTATGCTGTCACTCATTAATTACCTCTTTTTTTTTTTTTTAATAGGTAGCAGGAAATAAGTATCATTGTGACAGCAAGCAAATACTTAGATATTTACAAAGGTTAATAATTATGTCTGCTTTAAGTATGTATGGTAATTTGTTAAACAAAGTATTTACATGAGAAAATGGAGATTAGTCTCCTTAGCAGTACTATGAATTCTTCCGTTTACAGAAAGAAGAGACAGTTTTCCAACTGCAAACCTGACTGCCTTATTTGCTGGTATGATCATATTTATTTGTGGGCATAGCTCTCTAAGCAAGCTGGAAGCCTCTAAGATGAAAGCAGCTCAACAAGTACAAGGTGACATTATTGCATCATTTATCTTCCACCGAAATTTTAGCCCTCATTATCCTTTAAGTTACACAGCATCTTGAGGCACAACCACAGCTAGCATGAGTTATTTTCAAAGTTGTATTGTGACCATGTATTACAAGATAAATATGCTACAAGCGGTAGACCAACTGGATGCGAATGAAGAAATCTTCTATCATCTTGCCATATACTAATTTGTAACCCAAAAGATAGATCTTCATTCCATTGTCCTGTGAAATGTTCAGGACATAAATCCTTGGACTCTACTAAATACATTCTAGAACAGATTTTTACGTGATTATGAAATAATTATAAGATTCTACATTCAGGGAGGAATCTCTGAGGCTCCATCGCAGTACAGTCACGCTGCAAGTCAGCTCTAACAAACTCCAACTGCTGGGAAAGCCACCACAGTCGAGGTCTGTGGCCAGAGCTGATGTGCGAAGTGTTCGGTCCTCCCCACTGGTGTACATGGCAGAAGCAGCGCAACAAGATGTCTCTCAGCTCTGCGTACCTTGTAGCTCCCTCAAACCCACAGACCTCCATGGGCCCCCCAGGGAACCCAGGAGACCACGATGCCCAGGTTCTAGCTAAGGGGCTACTGGTAGAAAGAGATCCTGGAACAAGTCTTTTTAGGAGATACAACCTAGTGCCAACCTTTTTCAGAAAATCATAATGAGGTCTGGAAGGCAGAAGGAGACAATCTGTGGTTACTATGATATGTTTACTCAGTTCTGAGCCATTGGATGAAAGCCCAGTGTCATTACCAAGTCACTGGACAAAAGAAGGTGTTGTGGTTTGGGCAACCACCTCACTAATTTAAGTAGAAATGATGAAGCCCAGGAACTAGTTCTAACTTTCAGTATTATAATTTTCCACTGAAGATGCAGGAATTTTCTTTTGCAGTGAAAGCGTAACTCCATATTCACAGCGATTGCCACATAAAAAAGTATAAATGTTAACACTTTGTTGAAGTCCCGATTTTCGTAATTCAGTACAAGATTTACAGGTCCAAGACCAGCAGACATTAAAAAATATCCTGCACAAAATCTGTCCATGTTCAATTCTTCCTCTACAACTCAAAATATATATTACAGATTTTATCACATCATTAAATTAGTACCACAAACTTTTATAGCTAGTTCCAGTGACATTTTAAAAGATTTTTTAGTAGTATGGTAAATAATTGAAACCTGTGCTTATTATATGGCTTTTTACAGAGTCTTTATCATTGGAGTGATTTACCATTTAAAGTTTTATAACAACAATATGTGGAGGAGTTGAAGTCCCATGGTACTCACAATAGTTACTCCAAACTAAACCCCTGGTTCCCCTGGATGGCAATGTTTAACTGGGAGCAGAGGATGGGTAAGGAACAGAAAACCCAGGTAGGGAGGGGTCAGTTTTATAAAGTACAAGTAAATAAAAATTGCTGCTTTGTGTTTTTCCACAGTTTATACACTTCTATAAACATATTCCCTGTTTCTTGAGTTTTAGCACTGCTCATTTGCAGACTTGCAGACACTTCTGTAAACTTTGGCTTATTTGAGGTTCAGATTCACTTTGTACTGCACGTACCTCTTCCAAAACACACTAGTGCAGTCAGTCTGCAAAGCAACGGTCACCTCAGCATCTCTGTGCTGCATCCAGCCAAATGCTGTGCATGATTTGCTGACGCTTAGCCAGCTTTCCTGGCTCCGCTTTCTACACCAAAGGAAGCTTTACAAAAATTAACTTTTTTTTTCTGGCAAGTATCTGTAGCCCTGTTTCTGAACAAGCACTTTTTGAAAGCTGAAACTGCAGAAGGGAGGCTTCTTCCTTCCCCTTGGTGAAAGCTGTCCCATTGCCTCTGACTGCCCTGCGGCCAGGAGTGAGGGAGAAAGAGGCAGCCCGTGTGTTCATGCACTGGTATCGTATGGAAAGGGAAATCATAAAATAGCAAATAGGTTCATCTATTCCCCAGTTTCAACTATATTACGCTAGAAGGTTTGTGAAGAGCTCTCACTAGCCTTATATATCATCAAATATTAAAAGGAAAACACTGATTTTAAGTGCCAGCCTAATCGCTCCTCTGGTTGCTAATGTGCTTCCAGCATGGACTGTGCCCATTGCAGTGGGTCTCTGCCTGCAGGACCCACCAGCAACTCAGGAAACGTTATTGCTATTGTTCTTCCCTGTATCACCTCCTCAGAGCTTTTCTTTCTCTTAATGACACCATTTGTAGACAAATTTCCCATCCTTCCACTGCATGCAGTTGCCCTGTCCCAGGACACCGTCCTTGCCCTGCCAATGGGCATGGGAGGATTGCCCCGACACAGGTCAGCTTCTCAACTGCAGAAGCAGAGCATGGGAACATGAGGAAATTAAAAAAATTCAACACCAACCCTAGTACAGCCTTCCAGCTAAAGTAAACAGTGGCTCCCTTTAATTAGAGAATTTTAGGTTTAATTTAAAACACTCTTAACCCATTTCGTGGGGGCCTTTGCTGAGATTTCATGGTAACCTGGATCTTCATGATAGACATCAGAGTACGTAGACACCTATGCCAGCTCTGCTTTCAAGGTCACTCATGTGTGACTTGTTATCTTGTGAAACTGAAGCCTGGATTTGATCTGCACAACTCTGCATGCATGCAACTTGAGAATAAAAAAAGCAGGTTCTTACTGCAGTATTTACATATTGGCTGGTGCATTCACTTGCTGCATTGTGACAGGCAGACGACATAACTCCTAAGCTTGGAACAGAAAATAGTTATTGCAAATAGCTTACATTACTTGTGCCAAAAAAAAAAAAAAAAAAAAAAAAAAAAAAGGAAAAAGTACCCAAAATTA
>VYXH01003972.1:27588-143816 GCA_013397275.1 Burhinus bistriatus | reverse complement strand
TTTTTTTGGTCATTCTTAGGCTCTGCTAGTGCAAAAATTACATTTATGTGGAGAGAGGTTTGTTATTACATCACCATGCCAGATAGAAAATAGCCATATTTCTTATGATTCACTGTTCTATTTGTTAGTTTGCAGATTTGTTTAGGATTTGAGAGACAGCTACAGTAGTGCTTTGCACATCTCTGCTGAATATTTGTGCAGCTACAGTCATCAAGACATAAATGATGCGTGCATGAATTGCAACTGGTGCTGTAGCCTCAACAGTTAGCAGTAGGGAAGAAAGAGGTAAAAATCAGGTTCACATACAGTGAAGGAAACATCCACTGAAATGCTGCCTGGTAACAGTGCAGCAGGCCAGGAAAAGAAAAAGGTTAGGTCATAAAACAACAGAACTTTCTGAAAAATAAAAATTGCATTATTCTTCTTCTGACCTTAAGATGTGAGATGCTTGAGAATATCTACTCCAGGAGATTGGAGTTGCACAAAGCGTTCTGATAAACAGTATATGCTCAGCTTCCTGCCGGATGGGATTACTTGTTTCTCCTCTGTTTAAACCGTGTGCAACCGCTGCAGCCTCACTGTTTTCAGAAGAGATTTTAAAGACTACTTTATTCTAAAAAAGCTATATCTATTCCAAATAGGTTCTTGATGTTCATTGCCAGTCAGACACCAGATCTTCTTACAGTATAAAGTTACTACCACAGGATTCACTGTTTGTGCTTTAGCAATTGAGAATGTCACTTGATCAAGAAGGAAGTTATCCCTTTTAGGAAATGCCCTAGCAAAAAAAGCTGCCAGGAAACTAGTCCTTTGGAAGAATTTCTCTGCTTTTTGTCCCATCCTGCTACAAATAAGTCATTGTACCTTCATCTGGGAATGTTGTAGCACATAAATCTTAAAATTGTGCATCAAATGCAGGTTTTACTTTCAGTGAAAGACTGGATAAAGATAAAATGCCCCTGTTGGTAGCTCCCCCAAGTGGAAATCACAGGTGAAGTTGTCACATAGCCTCTCAGTGCCAAAAATAAGTCACTAAGTATTAGTGCTGCAAACACATTTCACATAAGATTGCCACACCACAAAATACTAAACAGCCATGGTGAGTTAAGTGTAAGGCAACACTAGTAGCAATCAGCATGTTTAGCAGCAGTGTCCCCTATTGTCTGCCTCTAAAGGTGAGGAAGGTAACCACATTCCCATGGACTCAATGTACATGAACAGGAAGGCCCAAGGGACCAGGACCGATGCCTGCCAGGATCGATGCCTGCCAGGATCGATGCCTGCCGAAGGTGAAGGAGGAAGTGATAACCAAAACAGTTACAACTCAAATGCAGAGGGCAGTGCATTTGTTGTGTGATCACTGATCATGCCATGTTGGCACTCAACCTGTTGCAAGAGGCCAGATTTGGTTACATAAACCCGTGGCTCTAGAAGTTTGGACCAATGAACCACCTCCAGGTTGCAATACTACTTGTAATCTCTATTTTCATGTAAAGTCTATACTGAAGCCTTAAACAGTGTCTGTGGAAACACAAAGGTAAATCTCATCCTAGTAGATCATTTTGAGAGCAACAGCAAATTTAGGGGAATTCCTCCCCTCCTCTCTTTTCTTCTGACATGGTCCTTTAAATAATTAGTTTCCTTTTCTACCAGGTACTTTTTTTTTTTAAAAAAACAATCCCTGTTGTCCCCAGAGGAGACAGAGTCATCCAGTGCCAAGCATAACTGACTCTACACTTTATCCTCAAGATCTTGTACAGACAAAAATATAGAAGGGAAAGAGCTGGCCAGAATTATGCAACAAACCTCGTGGCAAAACCGTGGCCAAAAATCAGGCTACTTTGTGGGAAATCCGTGTCCCCGTCACTGGAGAGCAGTTTTGCTGCTTTCTATTTTTTTTAATTTTTATATATAGGTCTAAAATTTTGTTCTATTTACTCTTAGAACGCAAATCATAACAGAAAATTATTGGAATGTGTATTTAAGATACCTGTTACTTCTCTGATTTCATGTGCAGAGGCTGCATGTTCTAAGTTTTTTTTTTTATCAAATGTTTTAACAAAAATGAACTTTTAAAGACGAGAGTGTTATTTTAATCACTCAGGGACTGCCTCAGGCTTGACTAGCTGGTTTCAGCCTCTCCACCTTACCCATGCTTCCTAGTGCCTTATGCCATGACAAGTCCCAGTGGAATCAGAAGAAAACATAACCCATGCATTTTGCTGTAGTCTCAAAGACATTAACTTAATCACATCGATAAGAAAAGAAGATAAGACTAATTAAAAATCTGCCTTTGCAGAATCATAGAATAGTTTGGGTTGGAAGGGACCTTTAAAAGTCATCTAGTCCAACCTCCCTGCAATGAGCAGGGACATCTTCCACTAGATCAGGTTGCTCAGAGCCCCCTCCAACCTGACCTTGAATGTTTCCAGGGATGGGGCATCATTCCTTGCTGAAGTTGGGATCATAAGGTGCCAGATTGCCAGAGGTATTATGGTCTGCGCATTTCATGAATGACATGGTTCTGTGGATCAACCACCACACTGTGGGCTCAAGAAGTGAGCCGCTTCAATACTGGAAGGGGACATTGCTCTTTTATTAGCAATTTAAAACTCGTGTCTTCTCTAACTTACTGAGCTATTTACATCATGCAGCATCTTAGTAGTCTAACACTTATCTCTGAAGTCTCAACATGAAAGTTCAATAAACATGGAGATATATGGCTTCAGTAGGTCTGAAGCAGTAACACAGGAGATTCCTGATGTGCTTTGGTACATCGCACCCCACTGGTACTGGAGTTATCCAACCTGAAAGTCACAAAATAACATAAAATAAAGTGCTGGAGCGGAAACCATTCAGTCATTAACACCACAGACACTCAGCCATTAAATCTCACCCACAAAACGGACAGTAGAGAGTTGACAGTGAGCGCCCACCAGGCAGGTGCAGAGACCCAGCACAGCCTCATGGATTCTGTCTCGGGGCCGTGGCATGTGTGCTAGTGAGATCCACAAAAATCACACAGATTTACTGCAGGGTTTATCTAGGACATGAAATCACATTGTTTTGCTGCCAGCACCACTGGCTGCCTCTGTTTCATTTTAGGAACACCCATGCTCCAGATTGTAGGTTCCAGAAACTGCACTTGCAGTATCTTCATAGTACAAAATGACTTCAGATTTCTCCTGATGGCTTGATAAGGATTCCTCCATGCTCTGGAAGCAGGGCTATAACAGACCCGAGCTTGTGTAAAGCACAGAGCTGTTCTCCAGTGAAATGACTTCATCTAGCATCCCTTAAGCTCTGCTGCTTGCAGATTTGGAAAATCGAAGATAGCGATGACAGCGTTCATTGCCATGAAGCAATGTCAGTTTACCGAGATGAGAATCGGGCCCCTGAAGAAAAATAACCCGATTTATCATCACCTTGCAGTTACTTCGTTATTTTGTTCTAATGCAAAGGTTTGCAAAGTACTAAATAAATCAAAATGAGAAATCATTGCTGTGAAGGCAACGCAAGGACAATGACTAATTGAGCCCAAGCCTGAGGGGGAGAGACTTAAGGAAAGATATGTAGCACCGAAGCAGTGAGGAAAAACGGAGGAGTAGAGAGTCCATGCAGGAGTCACAGGAGTAAAGGTTTTATAGCAGGAAAGACAGATCTCTGAGCCTCTTACAATCCTTCACTTCATACAGCTTTGTTTATTATAGCATCCTTCTTTCCTAAGGCTGTGAGCTTAAGACTTTGATTTATACTTCAGAGCTAATTTTTTCCAACCTTGAAATGTAGGAAAGAAAAATGTAAAGGTTTGTCAAAACAACTGCAGAGAGGCTGTAATGCAGCCTTTGCTTACCAGCTCCAAAGCAGAAGGTATTTCAGGCTCAGAAGGCAGCACAAATACGAGATGCTCAAGACTGGTTTCCCCCAGTCACAGACATCCAACATTTCTGGATGCTGTCAGACATTGCTCTTTGCTGGGTGGCAGAGGAAAGTAATGGTATGATATCAAAAAGCCTGCACGGAGTTATCACAGGAACTCAAAACTGTGCATTCAAGTGCCAAAAAAACCAAAAGGGAAGTTAATGTATGAAGACAACTTGATTCTGTTCTTCCCTCAAGACAGTCACAAAACTTGTGCATATTTTTGGAGAGGTAGGTATTGAAAGAAAGGATCCAAACTGAAAGATGCAAGTGGATGAAGAGACTTCCCAACAGCTTCGTATCAAATGTTGAATCAAACCTGTAGGCAAGAAGAAACGAGGAAGCCTGCAACATCCATACCCACACCAAACCTAGTTTGCAGTGTCCACATTAGCAGAAGCGTCATTGCTTTAAAAACCCTTGTGGGTTAAATGCATAACATTCTGAAGCAGTACCCTATTGGCGTCTAGTGCTACCAGTCTGGGTTCTTCACACCCTAGTGTCACATTCATCCCACTTAACTGCAGGGGCCTAAAGAGCATCATCCCTGAAGAGAGTTATCAATGAAGAGAGACAGGTATCTCCAGAAGGCAATTCAGCCCACGCAGGATCTCAATTGCCTGCTGAAAGCAACACCTCATTATCTATAGGGGAGCAGAGGTTAAGTGTGCTCCAAGTTCAAGCACCTCAGTTAAGTGTCTAACGCCTGATGGAACAAATCCTCGTGTAAGAGTCTTTCAAAGACCCTTGTGGCCACTGGAAATAATCACAGATTGCAATGGGCTCTGGGCTCAGGATTTAACTTCATCCTGTTTTGGTAATAAAAGAGTCAAAAGCAGCCCTAAGCATTTAAGGAAAAAAAAAAAATTAATTTAGTACACAGCTAAGAAGTTTTTGCTGAGATTGCTATCTCTTTCAGTTTATCAAAGTGAAAGCTTGCGATATCCCCTGGTAGGACATATAATGCTGTTTTCAGAATTCTCCCTTCTCCCCCTTAAATGCCAATCCAAGATCTGAAGATTGACTTTAAACAGATAGTTTGCCAAAAAAAGAATTAAATGATAGTTTTAATCACTGGCAAGAGAACCTATACTTTTTTCCAAGTTTAATGTCAACAAAAGAGACAAAAATCACATTCTCCTTCACAAACAATCAAACATGATTTCTTTTTTTTTAATGCCTTTTGTCAGCAGTGCCAACTTTTTTGAGTTACTCTTAAATGCAGTCATTGTAAACAGAGTTTAAACCTGTCTACTCTTATTATGTCACCACACCATAAATTGCACTGATAGTGAAATAACAGCAAGACTGCAATATTCCTGCTAACAATCCCCTGCTGTCACCAAAGTTGGTAGGTCACGTACACAAAGCCAAGAGCAGACTTTGGCCACAGCAGTGCATTAAGGAATACATCAGTAAAACGAAAGCTACTGTCTACACATAGTACCAGGCACACATAGCTACAGTTAATTATCTATATTACTGCAGTGCCTGGAAACCTTGTATCTGAACCCGAATCCCATTCTTCAAGGAGACAAATAAATAGAGAACACAAAAATAGCGTAGCAAGACAAGTACTAAACCCTGTTGTGGAACAGACAGGCCATCATCCAGGCAGATGGGGGAAGGACACCTGGCAAGGTCCATGGGACAGGGAACCCTTGGCACATCAGCTGCCCACCCATTGCAATTAAAAAACTTTTATGGATGAACTAGAGAAGAGGTTGGGAGGTGGCTTTGGTTATAGAGAGCTCCTGCTGAGCACAGGAAAACCTTCAAGGTACCTCGTAGTAGCTACTTTATTAAGGGTTTTAACAGGGGCCAGGTGAGAGCTGGTAACTTCAGTCATAAGAAGGGTAGCGGGGAGGAGAAGGAGAGAGAAGAAGCCACGAGCAGGCCTGCAAGTCAGAACAGCCTGCTTATTCCTAATGTGACTGGGAAGAGGGAAGCAGTGAAGGAATGCAAAAAGAGGGGACAGGCTAAGGAAACAATCTTTCTAGAAGCTTCCCAATGGCTTTGAGGAAGGAAGACCACAGTGACCAAGATCAGAAAAATGGCTGCTACAGTAATGAAATGGGAGACAACTAAAGCTGCGTTTCAGGCCTTGTTTATGTATATGAATGTGGAAAAATATATTTTGCAGCAGGAATCAGCAAGATTTAGACATTGGCCAAATAAAAGCATCTACAGAAATGCCTCAGACAGGAGCAATGCTTCAACCTAACAGAGAGGATTTTGTCCATATTGGTCTAGTAAGGAAGCAGCAGGGTAGGAGTAAAGGTGAATCTGTCTCTAGCTACATGGAGCTAGAGCTGGCAGCTAGATAGCTCTGAAAGGGTGTCAGAGAAGTTTAGATGTTCTCTTGAACATGGGTCAGATAGTGGGAAAGAGCAGCTAAGAGATGGAGCCAAATTTATGCTTGCAAAGGGTGTCACCAGGATGCGAGGTCTGAGTCACAGAGAGGAGTAGGTGGGAGAGAGTCTGGGGAACCCCTCACAGTGGTGGGAGGAGGGCAAGAGGGGTCTTGCTAACAGCGCACCTAAATAGCGGGGATTAAGAAGGCCAGAGAGAGGTCTATGGCTTTCTATGGTTTTGATGCATTTAATCACAGGGATACAGCTTGGATAACATAACCTTTGGGATCTATTTCCAATGTAGATATGTTTTAAAGACACCTAGGTATATTTTTTATTAATATAGGTATTTCACTGCTTTTTGCCAGTGCAAATAGCTTTCACGAGCACGTTTGACTGCTGTACTTGCTCATGCAGCTTTTAATAGCCAGGCAGAAGCTGAAATAGAGAGTAGTCATAACCAGTCTTTTTCTCTGCAAAATCCTCGTGTTGCAGAGAAAGATTTGTCAGAAACTGAACTTCTATGCATCATTTGTTTCCATTTGTACCAATACTTGCTTCTGGAGTTTGGTAATTGCTTTCTTGCCCTGCACAGTAAAGTGAAAAGAAGGCAAATAATGCCACCCACAGGTGTACGGGTTTCTTGCTGCAATGAATTTGAGATAGGTTTTCTTATCTTGCAGTTAACTGGAATGTTAATTCAAACCTGATAGTGACACTTGGGTTCCTCCAAATTCACCTGCATTTGTGGTCAGAACTACAATGCCTGTGTTTGTTCTGTACTGCTTTGTTAGAGAGCTCATGGTTTTATTGTGCAGCTGGCTTACTTTTACTACAAATAATTTGGGAAAAAGCCCACAAACTAAACAGGTTACAAAATAGAAATTAAAAATAAAAATCCTCCCATCTCAGCACTTCAGATCTGGTGAAAACATTTCAAATAATGAATGTCACCTTTTTTAATTAAAAACATACGACAGGCACATTTTCATAGTATGTAGTGTATTTCACCTCATTTTATTTTGCTATTCCTAGCTCAGACATCCTTCAACTGTGATGACAAGGACTGTAATTATTTAGAAGTTCTTCTTTACAGAATAAAACAAAAGCCATCTGAATAAGAGCTCAGTCTTTAGGTATGACTGAAGCAGGGAGAGTTCTGCTGACAAATTTCCCTTATCCATGTTTATTAAGAACGTTGGAATGGAAACAACATTTTCAATAATTGTTACCTGAACATTAAAATAGGACTTTATGTTCAAGGTAAAAGGAATTAAAGGTTATTTATTAGCTTATTCTTCCTTTCTTTCAGAGCGCCAGGACTCCAGAGTACACAGTCTAGTGGCAAGGCTCAGGATCAGATCGCACTGCAGGGGAGGAGGCAATGTTTTCTCTCATACACGATCTCTTTCAAAAGCAACTAAGGTAGCCCACTAAGAGGAGATAAAGCCCTGATACTCTGCATAGGTATCTCACATCACACGTTCGCAACAATCAACTCCGAATTCAGCAGGACATATGATGGCTCTATGCCATAAATCCTTCTCATATTCTATCGCGCCTCAGATCCTTACAAAAGATCAACTTATCTGAATTCTCTAGGGTTCTCTGTCAATACGGACTGAGGCTGCAGACAGAAAGACTCGTAGGGGCCAAAAGCACAGGGAAAATGGGTAAATATAGGATTTGGTACCGCAAACGTTTTGCTGAAAAACAGACTAGTCCTAGCCAAAGTGTATTCACTACATGAAACATGGATGGTATAAGTTGAGATTATCTCGGATGTCCACATCAACTGAATAACTTAAGAAAAATCAGTGAGGGAAATTTTCTGTATTGGAAAAAAAAAAATTGAGAACTGCCTTGTCTGAAACAGGTTTGGTAAGTATGAGAATTCAAAGATAAGCCATCGGGTCCTGCACTTCATCTTCTGTTAGACATCTTGCGTTACAGTTTTCTTGTACACTACTGCAGATGACACATTCCAAAGTCTGCATCTCAGCACAGTTTTAATGTCATCCTATTTTACTTGCAGTATAAGTCTTTATACTTTCATTGCATATATAATAATTTATCTTGTTTTAACTTATTTAGTGTACAGAACACACATCAGCTGAGGCCAGATCCAAAGTAAGTTGGAGACATGGAGTATACAACATGTAACTGTTCTATTTTAAACTCTTCCTAGACATGCTTGCACTTTATTGATGAAATTCATCAATACTCTTATTTAAAGCCCCTGAGCTCTTGAGGAACCATTGTCACGTTAAAAGCTTGCTATCACTGCTTGCACCATAGGGGAAAAGTTGTTTCTAACACCCAACTGCTCTCTGAAGGCCCCCTGAATTAACCAGTCTCACGAAAATCAAAGGCATCATCTACTGTCCTTAAATATTTGAAGAAAAACAACTCAGGTATTTAAGTAAATTGATCCCCCCCCCCCCCATTAAAACCTATATTAAAATACTTCCAACCTTATCTTAATTATGTACAAGATGACACACTTCCCTCTTACACTCAGCCCCAGGGGACAAAGCACGGTTAACGTGGTGCTGGGAACCGACAGCAGGTCCTGTAGCTGGGGAAAGTGCTGGGTGCCACAGTGCTCCCAAGCTGCGGCTACAGACATGCACGTCTCCAGCTCGCAGGGTACCTACAGGCATGTATTAAGCAGGACAGGGAGCTGAATCCAGCTTTCCCACTGAAAACTTTCTGGGGCAGTAATACACAGTAATGACTTTGTACGGCTACACCAGAGCAGTGCCTTACTTTGAGTCTCTACACATTGCCCCATCCCTGATGTAACAGCAACTCCAGATGTTCAGAGCAGTCACACAGCACTCGTGACACAGAGCAACCCAAGCATACCAGATCAACCAACTCAAGCTGTCCCTCAAAATAAACATGTTTATCTAAATGTCTCTTTATATAGTCATTAAAAGTCAGTTTAAAGATTCGATAACAATACAAGATGATTCAAACAGTTTACCATCAGAAGTGCTGCATTTGTTGTCATACTGTTGCCATGTAGGATTTCACCGGGCAGATGATGATAACACACCTCATGACAAATAAGACCAAAACACCCTCCAGGCAAATTTATGGAAATCCTCACTCACAGGCAAGGGTGATAGAAAATGTATCAAGCAAACTTTGGAAGCAGTGAGTATGAGAGATCTGATCTCCTCAGTACACTGACTTTCAAGGCTACAGCTATCTGGGTGATCTTGAGGACACATTATCTGACAGCATGATTGGATTGTGCTGGTGTGAATGACTGCCTGTTTGGTGGTTTTGCTCGACTGATCTGTCACTGAGGAAGTGTTAGCGTACATGGACTGTTACGTTTATGCCTCCATCCATCATAACCAGCACTGCTTGCTGACTCGCTAAACAAAATGTGTTTCACTGGGAAAATACCAGAGAAAGCAAATGCTGATTCATTGGATGATTTGGGTGGCAACAGAGACCGTCAAAGTGAGTTTGTGACTGGAGAAGCTGAAAAGGTTGGTGCATCTAGGGACACATCCAGATTATTGGATCCGGACAGTAATTCTTCAGAGAAGAAAGCTCTCCCTGATGGTCTCCCCATGGGGAACAACAGCACAAGGCCTCCCTTCCTCCACAGAAATCCCTTCTGCATTTGGCCCTCAACAAAGGTGAGGACATGCTACACAGGGCACCACTTTTAAATAGCCCAGACCTCACTGAAAGCAGTTTTACACAAAGCTCTCATCTGCTCACAGATTTTTCCATCCTCTGGACACAGCCTCCATCCAAACACTAAGACAATATAAAAACCACAACTGTATGAGTTCATAACTCTGCCACAGAAGAGAGGGGCAACCCGAGTCAAGAATCTGAAACAGCTAAATAGGGTATCCATAGGTTAAAACCCTAAAAGATCTTCAGAAAATCCAGCATAACTGTGTCTGAAATTGGACACTCAGTACTTAAGTTTTCACAAATATACCCTATACCCATATTTACAGCTAAAACCTTTATATAACTAAAAGAAACATTACATTGCAACATAAGAACACCAGCCTCTCGGCATGCCGCAGTACATTGCAGGCTCTAAGACAAATAATGGCAAGCAGTAAGGGCTGTGAAATGGGGAAGAGCTCACAACATGGAACTGGAGCTTTCCAGCACCTACTGGAAATGGTACTGTTTCATGTTGGCAAAAAGAGCTACTCAGAAAAACAATAATTGATTCCTTCCAGAAACCTGCAAATTTGTACCATTTCCTTTGGGTGCAATGGAAAAGAGATATTTAAAAAATATACCAAAACACACAAAAGGTTTGTTCAGGAGCAGGTGCGAGGCCCTTCCCCAGAAGCTAATAACACTCACTCATCACGAGACTGACTCGGAGGAGAAGCAGCACAGGGACCCACAGGAGGAAGGCTAACCAACCTGCACCAGTGCACGCGTGTTGCTAATACCCGTATCAGAGGAGATATGGGTGCCAATCTTCCAGCAAGCCTAAAGACTCCTCTTCTTCCCTCAGTATGATGCATCAAGTGCCTACACTCTCCAAAGGTTCAGAAGCAGAACTAAATAAGAAAAAAAAATTCTACTCTGCTTTCCATATATTTAGAGCTAAATCCACTTCAGCTAAGCAACAATTTTCTGAGAGTTTCCTTCACTGGCAGCCTTGCTTGGAAACAGCTCCTCCCTCTACACCCCCTCCAGCCACCCGCACGCTGCTCTTGGCTGTTTCTTCAGAGGCGCGCTGAGCTGAACTGGGCGACACATTGAAGATGGGGGTTTAAAAGTGACCACTACTTTCAACAGCTTATTTTTTAGCCAGATGAACTCCAAGCACAGCTCACGACCAGAGGTGTGCCACAGGGCTAAGGACAAGCTCATGGGAAGGAGTACTCCGTGACCTGCCACAGCCTTCAAAGCAGGAGCTTGCAAAGTTACTCTCCAACAGAGACCCAGCAGGATGTTGCAAGCACATAACGCAAAGATTTGCGGTGAGACATTTGAAAAGCACCACAGGGATCCTATCCTGGACCCACACCAACTCCACAGGGAACCAGGCACTGTTTGCGCCGGCAAGGAAAACCTGCAAAAGCATGCTGCTGATACACTTTGCTGAACCAAAAGAGAATTACAATTATTATTTGCTCCACTAGAATATCAAAAAGGAAACCCAGCTAGAACTCAGATGAGAAACAGATAAATACCTTGGCAGTTGTCCAGGAAGCACACAGCTTGGATTCATCCACAGAGAACCGATGATAGAAAACTTCAAGTACAATTCCCTTTTTCAATTAGTAATAAACCAGGAAAGTGACATTTAGGGCGAAAAAATATCAGAAAGTTTTCTTCTGCAAACACAGTTTGCCATAGCAGGGATGGGACAACATAAACCATAATGCACAAATATTGAGTCTGCTGCATCTGCCAAGCCCACGTAGCAGCTCTCAGAAGCATGAAGAAAGTGACTAACAGCAAAGGTTGACAACACAAAGGTACCAGGTCAGAAAAAATGCTTCAGAGCACATCGTAGGGGCTGGTTGGCTTCACCCAGCCAGCCTGCCGGAGTACTGACATGTGGCAATGAGCAAAGCTTCCATCCATTTTCCTTCCTTAAAGTACATCTGTAGAACCTTAAATAGTACCAGTGTACCTGCTGCCTCTTGGTAAGAACTCTTTCCAAGCTGACGACAGCATCTGGCTGCCTTGACTTCCTTCTTTATAAGCACCACATGAGCTCAGCATCGCTCGTGTGCCTCCTCCCTTTCCTGCCGGCACGGCAGGGTTTGGCCCTCAGCAGGTTCAGCTGTGCTTGTCCCCACCTTCCCCCGGGAAACACAGCACCGCAGCCAGGAGGGGACCAAACAGAAACATGTCTCATAATCTCCAGGAGGATATTTAAGCCTAGGAAGTGGGTTTTCACAGGAGTCAGGATAGACTGAAGGAAGAGCCTGACCTCACATGACTCAAATCAAGAGAAGGCTTTGTACCAGCTGCCCTGCTTAAAGGGTTAGGTCAGAGGCTCAGCCCTAAAAATCATCAAGATGCAACAGTATGATCTGGGGAAGCAACTGCTTCCAACTACAATCAAAGTTGAAATTACACTACATTAAAATGGAATGAGCAAGAGACAAAAAGCTGTATTTTGGCTGCCTCTGCTCTGCTGTTCCCACCATCCATCCATGGCATTTGCGCACAGAGAGGTTTGTTTCATCATTTCTTTCAATTTGGGAATACTTACACTCTAGTCTGAGACTTGGAGATATTTGATGCCACCTTTGTCACTTCTGTCCTTGCTATTCATCCAATAGTCTCAAGTCTTACTAAATTTGCTTTCCCTTTTATGAGTTTGAACTTGTCATTTTTTTAACGAGTATCTTCCCACTCTTGTATAAAAACACAGTTAAAAATTTCTGATATGCCTTAGATAAAGCAGTCATTATTTTTATCATGACCTCTCCTTTCCAAAACAAGCATGCCTAATCTTTCCAGTCTCTCTTCAAGGGAGTGCATTATCATGACCCAATTATTCCTGAAAAAGATAGCTGAGAAATTTCTGTCAGGACGGTTTGCTCATAGAAAACACAGTTATCGCAAAAAACAAGAAAGCTTTGGTATCACTTAGAATGGTTTTCTGTTAAGAAAAATCAGATCGAACATTTCCTTGTCTATCAGCTTGATGAGATCTTGTTTGTTGCCCCGTTCTGTTCCTACTTGGATAAATGCAGAACGGCATTAACCCGAGGTGTGCAGGTGATGCATGGGAATTGTAGGTCATGTATTTCATTTCAAAAGGGCAGACTACTGTTTTAGTTTACGTTTTCTGACTTTTACTTTGAATTCCCCAGATAAACAAAAGTAAATCTCACTGAATTTCTTAAAGTAAAATGAAGGGGAAAAGCAGGAGTGATCTGTGCCATTTATCTCCACACTTTCCCACCATGCTGAATGTTCTAAGATCAGGATGGGATCCGGTCTCACCGGTCTGTCCCAGGAAAACAAGGTGTTATCCACTGACGGGCTTGGACAGAAGGATTTACTAGATCTCAGCAGAGCTTTGACTAACTCTATCTGTTAGGAGATATTTGAAAGATTTTCAAACTGCAGTGAGTAAATTTAGGATTATAGCTGGGAAGTTTCTCAGAGTTCTGACTTTAAACTAGGCGTGTTCAAAAAATCCAATCGAAGCCCCAAACAAGCAGACACTCTTCACAAGTCATATAACTCCTACCAAATTGCTGGGACATTAATGTAACTGCCTCCTGGAGACTAGAAAGTTTGACATAAACCTGGCCAATCTCAAAACAATATCAGGGTATTTTAAAGATAAACTTTCCAGTTTACAATCCAGCAGCGCAGACTTCTGCGAGAGATTCAGCTCCACGGCTCACCCCCAGGGACCGGAATGGTAAGCTCTCTATCCATGAAAAATGAATGGACATTTTATCCAGCTTCTGAACATGGAATGACCATGCACTTTACTGAAATGCTATTTCTTTTTATAACTATGTAACAGCTTAAGGGGGAAGAAAAGGAAGATGGAACCCAATGCTGTCACTTTTGAAAGCTTGTATTGTAATCAACCTCACAACACTTTCTGTTACACAACAGAAAGAATGTTTAATCTCTCTTGGCTGGTGCGTTCCCTCCAGGGTTTTACTGCTTACAATGGGAGCTTTCGCTTTGACTGTGGCGAAAATAGTGTCAAACCCCGTTGAGAGGCACTGCTTTTACTCTGGATTCATTTGGGAAGTTCTGAAGGATCGATGATTTCATGAGATGCGAGAAAAAATAAGATTACTTTTGAAGAGGGATCATTTATTTCCTTTACATTTCACTTCCCATGAATACAACCATCTCTAAAATGTGTTCCATTTCGCCATCATGAATATTTGCACAATTTGTGCCTTGAATGATTTAAAAAAAATTAAAATAAAAATTACAAGGTAAGATTTCCATAATGCTTGTTTTTCATACAATTTCCCCAAACACTTTCTGGATGTGCAGTCTCAAGGTGTTCCAGGTAGGAAGGGAGGCGGCAACGGAGATCTTGGAGCAGAGCCACTGCGCTAGTGCTTAGAAGTGCTGAGCTGTTCGTAGAACTGAAACTTCAGCTTTTTCTTCTTTTTTCATGTTGGTTTGAAAGGAAGCGAAACAGTTTGTACATAATGAGCTCTGGCCTGAATATTTTTGAAAGATCAGGCCAAATTCAACGTCTGAGTTTTGGAAAAGGTTATTAGAAAGTTACAACGCAAGAAATTCCCCCATACTTCCAAATTTGTGCCAGGCCTACAGACTGATGGATGGAAACTTTCCAAGAGGATTTAGTTTTGTTCATAGAGAGGCAAACACATGATTTCCATCTGGATGACTCCACTGCAATTGGGAGAAGTAAACAGCAAAGAAGAGCAGCACAGCTCTCGACTGAAGCTAGCACAGAGTGAAGAGCAACGTGCATGTCCTGCACCAGGAACCGCAGACACCTCTTCCGTTTAGAGAAGTCCCATGGAATAGAATAAATTCATTTATTTTGTTACATTATTTTCTCTACTTACCGTATCAGCAGTTCCCAAACTAAAGAGACAGACAAATTCTCAGACAAACATTCAGGTTGAATCCCTGTCTCCAACTGAAGCCAAAGAGATTTAAGCTTGTATTTTCAGTCTCTGCCACAGTGGCATATACAGGGGTACTATAAATAGAAAAGTGAATGTGTTGAGTTGCACCAGCAGCCGGCTGCCCACCGTGAAGATGTATTGGTGGGCCTTAATGCCTTCCGTCTGTTTGAGGCCTTGACAGTGACAACAGCACTCTGTTTATGGTTTGGTTTTCACAGATAAATTTCTTCTCCTTGCCTAGAATGAAAAGGTTTTTTTTCTTTATTTATCACTCTGGAAGAAATGTTCAGTTTATAATAAGTGGATTAAACTGCCATCTTAACAGATGTTGTACCTATGCACCCAGAATACATTGCCAGTAATAGAGCCACCAGAACTGCATTTTAGTAGCAACTAGAAACCAATAGAAACAGTCTACTTCTTTTGTTAGATACATTCATGAATTGCTGAAAGATAAAATCAGATTAAAGGGTCACAGTATCTCTGCAGCTTTCCAAGCTGTATATTGTGCAACTCCATCAGTGGACCCCAACTCCAGCACAAGGGGACAATCCTTGCACCCTGGGTTGAAGAGGCCGTGTTTAGCGAGGGGTTAGGAAAAAATATCTTATTATTCCGAACAGAATAGAAGTGAACATACTTCAGTCAAATAACAGAAATACTTCCACAAATTTTACTAAAAATAGGTCAGGTTTTCAATGGAATCCAGAGTTACATCTCTCTTTTTCCTGACTTTCTGTCCAGGCTGAGGCTCATCACCCCTTTGATGCCTCTAACTGTCCAAACCAAGGCTGTTGTGCTGTCACCACCAGGTTGGATGACACTTATCCATTCGTGCAGCTCCTGGTGAGGTTAGCAGAGAGGGTCCCAACAGGTCCTGTGGAAGGACTGTCATCTTCATGAGACTGTCCTGCAGGTCAGACAGAAACTGTGCCACCTGTCTGCCTTGTGTGGGTGAGTCCTGCACTGTGAATGGCAAATAACGGGAGTGAATGTGGTATTTGACAGCCCAGTGGCTGAAAGGTTTTGTCACACATGAGTCGGGAAACATTTCTGCATGTGTCACATACAGGGTGTCAAATCCAAGCATGTAATTTTCTAGCGGTGTATAAATGAAAAAATAGGTCATAAAATAGGTCAAAAATAAATGCTCTATGCTGGCTAGTTTCTCATTCAGTATTTTGATCAATCCTGATTGAGACCCTTGTGGATTAAAGGAGAAAAGATAAGAAGTGGGCATAAGAGAGGCTGTGGTAGATAAGCTCTCATTTCTCTGATAGGTGCTAGATAGTAAATAACCCATCTTGGAGAAGCTTTGGGGGGCTGAAGAGCTTTCTGGTCTGCTAGAGATGTTTCTTAGTCTTGTGTTAGATATAAATGCAGAAGGCAGTCACATTTATGCTGCTGTTCTGTAACCTTCCAAATGATAGGTAATTACTCATAAATGTGTCCTACAGATGCCCCAGGGATCCACCTGCACGCGTCTGACTGAAAGTAGATGGTTCTGGATGGGTTCAGAAGAGACCAGAGCTGCGTGAAGGGTGGTGGAGTTAGTGAACGCTTAGTAATTCAGCGTTGCAGTCTCTGAATGGAAAAGAACAAAGCAATGATAATAAGGCTAGTGATGTTCCTTTGGAAACCAAACAATTGTGCAGCCATGGAAAAGCAAGGAGCTGGCCAAGTGAGGGCAGCCAGCCCATCCTTCAGCTCCAAGACAGCATCACCTATGGCCACAGCGGGCCTGAGACATGCTTGTCCAACCTATAAAAAATTCCACCAACCTTTAACAATATATCCCGGGGCTTCACTATCTTTTTTACTGGAAGGTCTATTTTTCTGAGCACCCATCCTCAGTCTGCTTTGTTACAACTGAAGTCCACCATTTTTTGTCGATCCCCTACAGCAATGGTGACCGCGCTGATTACTGTTGAAATTAAACCAGCCTCCTCAGCAGATGGGCTAGCCTGGCAGAGCCTGCAGGGAGTGCAGGGAGCAAGAGTGGTGAAGTGAGATGCATGAGATGTGTGGAGGTGGGAGTACAGAGCATACGATCTTCTATTTTGACTGACTGGAGACAACCAGAGAAATGAACGATCCCCAACATCATCCAGGATAGGTCCAAGCACTACACTGCTTTCTCTGAAATTAATAGCGAGGCTTGCAATTAATTCAACACAAAGAGACTTTTGCACTGACCGTCATTTCTCTGCTACTGGGGAGAATTGCTCTGCAATTTTCTGGAGAAGGAGAACTCCATAGCTGAGACAAAACACGCAGGTGGGCAGCCAGATGTGATAAAACTACAGGGAGCCAGCACAGGGAAAATAAGAACCCCCTCATGCAGGACTTAGAAATGGAATAAACAGGTTATTTTTACAAGCTGGAAATGAACATATAACTCTGGGGCTGAGGAAGAATGCAGTGAGTAACAGCATTTGCAGCTCAGCATATTCCATTGCTATTAAAAAAAAAAGGGCAATGAAAGCAGATGGGAATTGCACAACCAAAGCACCTCAGAGTTTTATTTAACCACAAGACAAGTATTTTGAGAAGCAGAGAAGACAGCACTGTGGTACCCGTAGTTATGTATTCTGCCTTCTGCACGCTCTGTGGCAACAGGAGATGTGGCCCTGGAATCTGCTGCAGAAGTACCGGTCATTTTCTGCTGCCATCACGATGCAGAATGAGAGCTGCTCCCGCTCTCTCATGGACACTTACACAATTATTTTTTCTTTGCAGTTTTGGCCAATCCATACTAACAGTCAATTGGACTGGAGTTTTCTTTGTCCCTCAGGATGGAAAAATTGGACTGATTCCTCTGAGAAGTAAGAGAGCCAGGTATTAATTATCCTAAGGAGGATTTGCAACGTACAGGTTGGCTCAGCTCTTTTCCTTCATTTTTCGGCTAACACTAAGTCCTTGAATCTGTTGCAGCTTATCCCATTGCATGGAATAGCACATCATTCAACATTATTGAGCATGACCGAAAAGAGTCTTAATATTAAAAATAAGCAGCAAAAAGTGAATGATCACTTGAGAAAGCATTTCTTCACTTGTGTTTTATTATCTGCAACAGAAAATTTTGCAATGAATCACAGCTTTTTGTCACTCAGAATAGTTCTAATATTGTTGCAGATGTACTTTTCCATGACATCAAAATCACTGGTATTACCCTTGAAGCATCTAAACAGCTCAGGTCAGGGGACCAGACCTTCTGCAGAAGTAAAGTTCTATATCTACACCGGTTTTATTTACATCCAGTGTACTGATCTGATCCCATGGTCATACTTGTAGGAAAAACTTTCCTGCAATATGTAAGTAGCTACTGATGGACACTGGACGGCCAGTGTGCTGGAGAGTGGCAGTCAGGAGCATGCACAGGTTGTCACCAACATGCATGAAGCAACTGTGGGTACGAGGGATGATGAGCACTAGGATGTTGGCAGTTGGTACTGGCATAGGGCTCCAAATTAGAAACTTAGAGAATCATTTGGCTTTTCCCATCCCCTTGTCAAGAAACATTTCTTTTGTTTTTCAATAGATGGAAGAAGTTCAAGTGAGCACACACCACTTTGAGAAGACCCAAGCCTTTCTCCACAGACTAGACCTCAGAGAAAAATAACCTGTAAGGTCAGAAGCAGAGCAGCAAGCACTGGGGTAGCTGGGTCCACTCTGAGCCCTCTGAAGGATCCTCAGTGTTGAGCCTTTGGATGTTGTCTCTCCTGATAAGCAGGGGCAGCAGGCTGCATTATTGTACCTCTCCCAGCCACACTCGAGTGTTGGCAATTGAAAACGACTATCCCAAAAATAAGACAAGGTGTCTTTAGGCCTCACATGCACTTGGTCTTCAGATTCATACCATCAAATATTCTACTTGCTTCTAAGGGCTTCAGACTCTTTTCGCCTTTCTCTCAGTAGATTTCTCTGCTGCTTTGCATTTAAGTTCACCTTGCCTTCATAAAAGCACAGTTGAACTGTAAGCAATAAATGAGCCAGCCAAAACCAAACATGCTGTTGTTTTCTTGGCTTTCTCTGCAGTCCCAAGCAAAGGATGTTTCTGTACCCCTTTGAGAAAGCCATCCCACTCTGCTGAATAACTATTTGGAAACAAATGGGTAGGATTGTACCAGCCACCTACTCCTCAGCCTTAGAAACAGTAGGAAAATCCCACCCATCCATAAATATTTTTAATGATCATAGTTCTGAAAATAAAGTAGGCTGGAACATTCCCTATCAGACCAGGCTGCAGTATCCAGCTTGCTCATACCAATTACTGCCTATTTGACATGCTTCACACTCTCTTCATTAAGGGGATGAAAGGTTTTATGGGGTAATAACCTAGTTGCAGTGAGCAAGTGTATTTATGAGACCAAAGGCCAAGTCATTTGTCCTTGCAGAAGGAGCCTTGAGCCTGTAGCGACTGGCACTGGTCTAGGATGGATAAATCGCAAGAGCAAAACTTCTGCCCTGTAGAACACGGATCCATCCATGAATCACCAAGGACTCAGGGGTTCTTACTGCAGGAAACCTGGGAGAGCAGAGACCTTGGTGATGATGCTGCTATGGGAGAAAAAGTAGGACAGCCATTGGCTTCACTCGAATATTGAAGATGCTGCCCTTAGAGTTACCGCCGTGTTAAATAGTCCCTAATGGTCTCCTCAGCTGAACCAAGGTTTAGTTGAAAACTTGTGACCTGAAATTGTAGTCATTACTTTATTACCAGAACTTACTGGTTTTCTCCCTCTTCAGACAGCAGGCAGATGACAATTGCTTCCTAAAACATTCCTCAGCTGACCAGCAGTGACAAACATTCTTCTCACCTCAGAAAATCCCAAAGCACATTACAAACTACCTGGACTAAAAGGACAGATGAGTTTTCCTTGGTTCTGGTAGGAGCCGTGCAACAGCTCCTCTCATCAGGAATGAGGCATGCTAGGCTAATGGTTTTCCACCCCAGCTCTGCCATACTATTAATCTCATTACACCTTCACCGAAATCATCAGTAAGGGGTCATCTTCACCCAGTCCATCTAGTTAAATGTAAAATCTGCCATCCCAACACAACTGGCAAAGACCGCAAATAAGAATGGAGGAGGGTCTGCAGCGAGGTATTATTTTTCTCCAAATTAGCCCATTCCTCCAGTGGGGCCCCTTGCATTAGCACCCAGCCTGTGTGCTCCCTCTGAGAGCGTGACTTCCACTGGGTGAGAACAGCATAATCACCTGATGGTTATTTCTGGCCATGTGGGACAGCGAGTGCACATCAGGTTCTTGCTGCAGGCTCCTTTTCAGTTCACGCAATCCACACACAGAGATCTAGCCTAAAAGGAAAAAAAATCCATACTGACCAAATATTATCACAGAGTGGCATCAACATATCACATTGTACAGTCCTAATCTATGTACTGCATAATAACGTGGTATTCAAAACACCACCGGGAGGAAACAGTTGACTTTGCTGGCAGGCATTGTAAGATAGAAGCTGACAAGAATTTGTAGTAAGGACTCTAGAGGGATCTGTACTTGTGGCAGGTAAAATCAAATTGGCAGTACAGAAAATATCTGTTTTAAACTTAGACCATGGCTGGAAGTTAGAGCTTTAAAACAGAGATTTCCTAGTTGAATGACAAGTTCTTACACAGGAGCATTTACTACAAAAACCAAAGATTTTTATGCAAATCGGTGAGTGTAATACAGTTTGAATTATGGCTGTAAGAGAAAGTCCTTGGTTTCTATCACCTCCTTAATCAATGCTAATTCAACCAAGACGTGAATGAGTTAGTATTGGTCCCAAAAATTCTCCCTGCTGTAGTATTCTGTCCTGAAACGCACCTCCTCCTGTAGTCTGTAATGTGCAAAGGAGACCACCCCCTGCCCAGCACACACAGCCTTTGGAGCTCATTTTAGACAGCCTCACTGCACCTAGATGAAAAATCTGTCTTCAGGTGATGGAAGACAGCTTAATAACTTGCAGGACACTTATTTTCAGAAGGAGAGTCATCGCTGCAACAAAAAGTCTGAAGAAAGACCAGATGCCTAGTGGAGACACACTAAATGTTTCTGCTAATCTGCTCCAGGGCAACACCAAAGGGCAACATCCATGCCCGGCACAGGAAAGGAACAGCCTTTCATGAGATACGGACAGCCTATGGATTTCACTGGCAGAGGATTTGGGAGACACAAAGTCATTCTGCGTATGGGTAGTGAGAATTGCACAGCTACCCCAGGTAGGGCGGATATTCACTTACTGACGCACTTGTTAGATGAGGCAGCATTTATTCACATACTCACCTTTTCAATTTTCTAGTCTGCAGTTATTTTGTCCAAACACCACTGTCTCACTGGAACCTTCTACTTGAAAAGTCTTCTTTAGCATCTCTCAGAATTGCGATACACGTAGATTGGCATAACAAACAAAATAATAATCATTTGGGAGCAGTTTATTTCCCATGGCTATAGACTGGCAAACAGTCATTTCCATACCACCTACAGATATGTGTATATCTTTTTGTTTTAACGGTGAGAAAAAAATTATTTGCATTCTTTTGATACAAGCAATCCTTCGCTTGAATTTTTAGCCGGTCAAATAATGCTAAAGAAGCAAACATATTGGAGTTTCTGCACCGCTGTGACTAAGCAGGCAGGCAAACTCTATTACGGCCGCAGTCTTATCAAAGGAAAGCTAAATCTCCTCATTAAATCTTGGTGGTTGTTATTTTCAAGAAGAAAGATTCTCTACTGCAGGCAAAATTATGGAGAAATGTGCAAATGAGCAGTGAAGGCTTGCAGAGGGAGGCTGCGTGCAGAGCCACACAGTGCCGGGTGGAAGGAGCTGCTGGCGCGGCACTTATACCACTCGACTGATGCGTACCTGGTACAGCCAGCACTGGCTCTAGATTAATGTATTTTAGCCATCAACCCCAATATTGGGCATGTGTATGCAAACTGCCATCGCTCCATCTTGCCTTAAAAAAAAAAAATAAAAAAAAATCACACCTACTTTTTCCTCCTGCGTATGGCTAACATCTGTCTGGACAGCAAACGTTTGTTCAGGAAAGCTTCATTTGATAAGGACATATACCAAAGCCTGCTTTTATAGAGGAGTGTCCAAAATTTGAGTGACTAAATTAAAACTAAAGTAATTGAGAGTGCACTCCAATGGCAGTGGCATTGAACCAGAATTTGTGCATTCATTTGCAACTATTCTTTGCATCCTTGGGCAAAATACTTAAGCCTGCATTCAGCAGGGCACCTAGCCACCTAAGTAACACATGTAAACCCTACAGGATTTGAGGTGCAGTGCTAAAATAGAGCTCTCATTACTCTCTCTAGCCCTTTTACTAGTTTGCCATCTGTTAAAATGGATATAAAATTAGTCCTGGTTTCATGCTGTCTTACCTGTTTTGGGACAAAGGGGAAAAGCAGAAAAGAGGAAGAGGGGATGTGACACAAGAAGGAGGACTGTGACATAAGGATAATTATGCCTATCTTAATTTTTTTCTTTTTCTTAGATTATCTTGTGGGCTATACAGTTTGAAAGGGGATTAAAAGGTTTCCAGTGATTATGTTTAAAGTACATAGAAGTAATCTAAATGTTTGGTAAAATATCGACCAGAAGCTAAACCTGTTCATGTTATATTGAACTAGATATCAAAATTGCTTTTTTGATACTTCAAACGCAAGAAACTGCCTAGTGCTTTTACTGGCACACTTAAGAAATGTTAGTAAGATCTTTTTCCTGCTACATTTTAAATGGAAATAAGCAGCATGAAAAAACCTGCAGACTGATTTCTTTATTCTGCTGGGATATCCAATTGTGCTCCATTTGATCAGAGAGACTTTTGTTTATGTATTCTGCATAAAGTTGTCCAACAAACTTCAAATGAACTCATGCCAGGATCCAAAATTCAGTGCACTCAATGGACAATGAGAGCTTTCCCTTGGCGCCTACTCCCCCTGCTCTAAGCCGGCTGGGGGATACTAATTCAAATGTCAGCAACCGGTGAGTTTATGATTTAGGGGCCTAGTAAATTATACTGAAGGAGTTAAAAAAAATGATGTTGGCAATACTGATCTCAATTCGGGTTGTATGACCCTAACTCCAGCTCCCTTTATTGGAGGCACGAACATCTGATCAGGACCTGCGATCGCTGCCTGGCCAGGCTGGAATGAACAAACCAGCTGCAACTGGATGCAGATATTTGGGCAACGTGTCTGTCTTTAACTTTAGATACTTTGCAAAAAAGGTAAACCTGGGATCAGTCAGGCCTTATTGAAAGCTCACTTCAAAGGAAGGTTTTGATTTATTCTGAACTATTTGAAATAAACTTCCCAAAAAACGCTGAAGTTCCTATCGTACAGGCTCAAATGCCAGAATATTTAGCTACATGTAAAACAGAAGGCACAATCATCACTGTTCCTTTAATTCTTAAAATAGACCACTAGGAAAGTATTAGTGGTTTTGCAAAATAAGATGGATTGGGGTTTTTTGGTGTTTTTTTTTTTTTTTCTGAGAGCAGACTGGAATTATTACAAAAAGGAAGGCAAGTTAAAAGTACAAAGTCTTTTTATAAAAAACTAGTGTTCCAAGGAGCAAGAGCATGCACCTAGGAAATCTTTGTTGATTGTTGCTAATATCTATAATAATTAAGCTAAAAATACCCACAAAGCAATAGAATTTGCAAAGATGACTCTATTGTCTTAAGCAAATAATGAAGCAAGGAACAGTCAAATTGATCCCATGACTCTCATTTCAATAATAAAGCAGCAACAACTGCTAATCTATAGCATTCACTTTAGATTACAAACCTAACACCGAATGGGCAATTCCATTAGAGAGAATATAGCGAAGAGAGAAATGCTGGCAGGGAAAAAAAACCTCATCCCCGTTGAAACCAAACCATCCCGAGAATTTCTTGCTGCTCTGTACCCAGAAGCATAACCAGGGAAGAGTTCTCACAAATACCAGGTACATCCGTACGAAGCTTTCCCTGTCCCTTCTGTTTTGCCCCAAAGGCTATCAGGGTACAACTGGCTGAACCAGCTCCCCAGTATGCAAGCTGCCTTAGGCAGTCAGGGTGCCTGCTCCAGCCTGAACGCAGGAATCATCGGGAAGGGGCAGCTGAGAGGGAAGGGAGCAAGTTCACCCCTACTTCTACCCTTGGTCAGAGCCCGAGGAACCACGCTGATATTGCTGTCAGAGAGGCTCCAACACATGACACACATGTGCATCCCTAAGGACAGAAGGAGCCAAACGAGCAGATGGGGAACTTTTTTTTTTTTCCTCTTTTTATTCTTGTCCCCAAAATCAACACATGATCTGAAACCCAACCAATCTCACCCACAAATACCAGCACTGCCTGGAAGAGACAGCTCTCTTTTTAAATTAGATCCTTTCAGACACTCACACAAATCCATAGATATCACAGGCCCCGTAGAGCTGGAGCCAATGAACATCCACAGAGTGATGCTGTAGACGAAAGAAGGAAAGGCTTGTTCACCATCTCTGCTGACAGCTGTATGGAGCTTATGGGAGTAAGAACTTTCTGTTCTCACTGAAGGTAGCAGGCAGGACTATAAATATCCACATGGAACACATTTACTGAAGGACTGAGTGCCATACTAAATGCCTTTTTTTTATGGTAGGACCATATTTTAGAGGTACTAGCAACTTTCTGAAATAAAATCAGGGAATTGGAGAATAACTGAGGTAAGAAGAGACCTCTGGAAAGCCTCCAGTCCAGCCTCCTGCTCAAAGCAGGGCCAACTTTGATACTAAGGGAAGTTGCTTGGGGCCTTGGCCAGCTGAGTTCTGACAAGTTTCAAGGATGGAGAGCCCATAGCCTCTCCAGGGAATCTGTCCCTGTGCTGCATAACCCTCATTCTGGTGATTTTTTTCCATATATCAAAAGATGGACTTCCCCTTACTGCAACGCATGACCACTGCCTCATCATTTTGCAGCACGCCGCTGCAGAGGATCTGACTCCATCTTCTCTACAATCCCCTTTAGTTTGTGGAAGACAGCAATTAGATGCCCCCTTAGCTTACCTTCTCTGGTCTAAACAAACCCAGCCTCCAGCCTCTCCTGATATACCATGTGCTCCTGTCTCCTGAACATCCCACTGACCTTCTGCTGGCCTGGCTCCTACTTGTCGACGTCTCTCTGGCACTGAGGTACACCCAAAACATGGCTTTTCAGCTGTGAAGTGCAACCTCACGGGTGCTGAATTGAAGGGAATGATTGACCTCTTGGCTACACTCTTACCCGAACAGCCCGGTACACAGGCAGGTTTCATCACCTTAAACACATTGCTCCTATTCAGCTTATGGTCCACCAGGTCCCTCAGGTCCTTTCTGCAGAGCTTTCCCCAGCCTGTATTGCTGACGCGTCCCAGAGGCAGGACTTGCTGTGCTTGTCCTCGCTCAATGTCATGAGGTTCTTGTTAGCCTGTTCCTCAAGCTTGTCAAGGTCTTTGGCTATCTTTGAAAACAGATCCTAGAAGTTTTGGTAACATCCTCTGTGTACCGTCATGAAAAAAGCAGTAAATGTCTCATAAGATTTCCGTATATATATATGCGAGCTCCCAGGTGTCATGCAGTTTTACACCAACACTCTACATTCTTTACAACACTAATAAAGGACAAGGAAAACCCAAATCCCAGCTGACATCAACTAGAGTTTTTACTGACTGCAATGACCTTGAAAATAGTTCAGTCATGTCAGTGCAACAGCAGGAATCAGGATGTCAGCATTAGCGCTGGAATGGAGTTGTTTTAACATGACTTTACTGAAAGGAAGGAAGATTTAGTTGCTGCTCAAGACGGTAGGCTTGAAATCTATAATGTGTATCCCTGTTTAAAATTCTGTTAGCAAAATTTATGACACACACTGGAGTCCCATTTTTCCTTGAGTGAGAATATTTCTTTCTGCCATTCATTTTGCATTTCATGAGACACTTCTGCAGATGCAGTGAGCTATATTACTTTCTTTCTGCTTATATAGCACCTAGACACTTCAAAACCTGTGTGTATTGTGATGCCTGTATAGAATACCTCAATGAAAGTTTACTTCTGCATCCTTGATAATTCATTTATATCCAATGGGAAATACTCAGTGCAGCATTTGCAAAGGCTGTTCTAAGTCATGGGGTGTGTGTCCACAAAACCTCACCTCCTGTGCTGAGATTCTTGTAAGAATTCATCCTATACATGGGATCTCCTCTATCACAGGAGTTTTGTAAAATATCGCCTCTCCCTAATGAAATTCCCATTTTTCTCTTCCCTTGTTGCAATTACATATGGATTTTACAAGTACACCATGTCTGTGCTGTTTTAATTTTGTTATAATACTCTGGGAATAATTAGTTCTGTATCTTCTAATGAAGAAAAAATGTATGCATTCAAAAACTAAATATTTACTTTCCAAAGAGCCATCATGAGTTGTTGTGAGTGCTTGTCTTCATTATGTGTGGAAAATTAAATGCACTCTGTATAATAATTCTGCTGGTATAATAAAGGATTATGCATGACAAGGGAAAAGTGACCCAGTTCAGTGGGAAAAAACAGCGCACCCTGCTCATGAAATTTTAGTCCAAATTGCAATAAGCTCAGGTCTTATCAAATATAAGAAGTTCAGACTTCTTTTACTGAATTGAGATACACTGATTGCTCAGGGAGGTACAGTACTAACCTAGTTTACAGATTTGAGGGAAACCTTGGGTGGTACCAAATGTCACAGGAGCTATGTGAAACGTGTGCAGTCAGAAGTGTTCTCATTCCCTTCCCAGGTGCTAACACTGATTTGATTGAGTGGGACCTCCCCAAATAAAAAATAAAAACAAGATTTTCAAAAAGCCCAAGAGTCAGGATTTACTGAATATTTGATTTCTATAGAATGGGTGAATTGACCACCTCACAAACGAGAGGAAATCTATACCTAAGCATAGCTGGGATGGGAAGTCCAGGAAGACAGCTCAAGATAGGTCAGAAAACATTAAATAGCCTGTTTTGGATCTTATTTTAACAGCTTGTAACTGTGCACAACTCACTGACACCACTCCAGATGAATCAGCACTAGGGCTGTGTTTGTAACAGAGGTGCATTATCTAAACACGTTTCCTTCGCACTTCCTAGACCTAGAACCTGAAAGTCTCTTCATTTCTCTTTCTTGGACACATCAGCTGTATGTGAAACACCGTGATGCTTTTGGAAGCTGAAGCACACCGTTTACACTCCTACACGGCAAGCTCTGTTGTCCTCCATCTTTTTTTGCTGGCACTGGGGCATCTGGTTGTTCTTCATCTTCTCTGGAAACTTCATAACGCTGGAGGTTTTGAATTTAATAGCCTGAAGACAAGGGCCAAACCCAGTTGTTCCAGCCTTTTTAGATTAGATATCCTAACTTCCAACTTGCTTTAGGAGGCTAAAACGTATAGAGAAGACCTTTAGCTTTTTGCATCAACTAATCTATTGCTAAACCACCGACAATTTCTTTCTCTCTGCAGATATGCTAACCTCCTGTCACTACATGAAAGAGTTTTAACAGTCTCTAAGACACAGAAGGATATGCAAGCACAGAACTTTGAACTGCTTTTCACTGGAGATTTCATGTACAATAGGAGGCTTGCAAGGCACTACCCAAAGTGAGTCACGACGGTTTTGCTTTTCCAACAAAACTAGCAATAATCACAAACTCAGCATGACCTGTTGACCGTGCTCAAGTCCCAGTAAAACCCCCCGCGGTCTGGTAAATAAGGTGTATAAGTTCTGCCAGAGCGGCCTGGTTTCACCCCACGCCTGGGGTTCTGCAGGGGCACGCACCTACTCGAAGGCAGCACGGGGGCAGCTGCCTGCGGGCACAAACCACCACCCACAGGGCAGGACAGCGGCCAGAGGGAGCTGCTGTGTGTGTCCCTCTGCTTCCCTGCGCAGCACTGTAACCTTCCAAACCTCTCCCACCGCTGTCTTACACCTTCCAGGGACAATTCTTACACCATCTTCTAATCCTAGCGCTTCTCCAACTGGGCTGTCTCACAGTAGTGTATTTGGCTGTCTTGGGTAGTGTTCAAAACAACTTAGAATATTCAGCAGCCATTTTCCAAAATAACCTAGAGTGAAACCTACAAAATTATGGAATTGTGAAAAAACCAGAGGCTCACCAGGGGATTTTTAACAGCAGGCAGGGCACCTGGTGAAACACCACGACCTGGGTTAAACATCCATCTGCATCTCCACCTACCTCAGCACTCAGTGGCCCTGAGGTGCCAGGATGCCTCAGTCCCAACCTCTCTCAAACAAACTTGGGTTCATAAATCATTTTGGCAGTTTTGAAAATCAGTCAGTTTAATTAGGATCAATATAAAAGAATTAAACTGTGATGTAAAATGCCATAGGCAGACATTTCACCAGTAGAAACTCTCATAGCTCCACTAAAGTCAAAGGAACGACAACAGTTCACACCGGCTGAAAACGTTGCCCAGTATCTGTGGAGGCAAAACAGTTTGTAATCTGAGAAAATAGTACATAACTGTATAATTAAGTACCTGGGGCCCAATCCTCCTTATGCACACTTGTTTCCTTACACACCCACATATGTTGTCAGAGCAGCATTAGTTCGTGTGAAGATAAACACAAACCAAATGCAAGAAAAGAACACACACGCTGGGGAGAGAATAGCTGTGAGGCCACATGCGTTATGACAGGGTACTCAACGCCATATGCAGCAACGGTATTTTGAGTTACAGCTCAGAAATTTCCCGACATCCAGGCTGCGTTCACACACCTGCTGGCTACCTAAGCAGCCCCTCCACTGTACATCTACCTGCTTATGCAAACGCACATAGGCACAAAACACAACCCTTCTCTTGCCTTATGTGGCACCTCAGTGTTTAATAGATCTGTTATCACTCCAGGCTGAATGTACCCGCAAGGCAACAAAGGAATCCAAGTAGAAAACCAGCTGTAGTTTCCCTGGTGGCAGCTGACCTTGCTTTCCAAGAGCACATCTGCACAGGGAGCACCATCAGGCCGAGCAGCATCAACCCCCGGCTGGCTGAACGGCTCCCTTCAGAGCACCGACTTCATCAGGCTGCAAACTCCGCTGCAGGTGGGACCTGAGGATAATCAAAGGCTCACCCAGAGACCACAAAGGAGACCAGACCTATTTACCAACTGGGAGACTGAGGCATGGAGCAATTGCCAAACAGCAGATGAGCACATCCATCCACAAAGTCCTGTGAGAATAAAACTCTTTTCCCAACTCTAACGGGAGCTAATGCAAGTGCATTCTTTGCTTTTCTTAGCTTATACTAATCCAAATGTTGTTCTTAGAGTCACTAATCATAGAATCACTTAGGTTGGAAGGGACCTTTAACATCATCGAGTCCAACCATCAACGTAACACTGCCAAAACCACCACTAAACCATGTCCCTCAGCACCTCGTCTACCCGTCTTTTTAATACCTCCAGGGATGGTGACTCCACCACTTCCCTGGGCAGCCCGTTCCAATGTTTGATAACCCTTTCAGTGAAGACATTTTTCCTAATATCCAATCTAAAGCTTCCATGGCGCAACTTGAGGACATTTCCTCTTGTCCTACCACCTGTTACTCAGGAGAAGAGACCAACGCCCACCTCTCTACAACCTCGTTTCAGGTAGTTGTAGAGAACGACAAGGTCTCTTCTCAGCCTCCTTTTCTCCAGGCTAAACAACCCCAGTGCGTTCTGGGTCTTAATGGTGTTATGCAGAGGTAGAGGACAGAGCCTGACGTGGGGAGGGAACCATCCCACATGCAGCTGGGCTGCCCTCACTGGTGTGCACCAGGCAAGAGCACAGCCTGGTCCATGCTACTGCCCAGGGCATCCTACTGTCAAGTGAAGAAGCTTCCTAAGCTGCCTTTAACCATGTGGGATTAGGGTTCATGACCAACTTTTCAGACCAGAAGTGTGTTTCTAGACATGATCACAACCCTGAAAAACAAAGGTGTCTGGGAATCTCACCTTGATAATCCGTGGCTGGTTAATGAGTTAAAGACTGCACAGTGGCTCTGTGCCATATGCATAGGGAGCCTTTCCAGGAGCAGGCAACAGCCACGCTGTCAGGTTTTGTTCTTTGGACAGGCACCTGAGAACACTTTCCCAACACTACATCATCTGCCTTGATCCTACAAAGTTAAGATGTCCCATGTCCTCCTTACCTTTCACTGCTCAACTATGGATTTGACTTCTTTAATGCTTAAAAGGAGCACATGCAAGAACTCCTTAATCTAAACTGGCTAGCTCATAACCAGGAGCTGGACCCTGCTCTTATGCACTCCAGCAGTGATTTCCTGAAAGAACAGGCAAATTTTGAAAATTACACATGAGACAATAGCTGAAGAGCAGTTATTTCACCAAAGAACTGCCAGTGCTCAGATAACTCATAAAAACGAACCTGATGCAGTTTGTGCTTATGTCATTTTAGCCCTGAACAGATACAAACCTGCAACCGCAGGACAAACAGTGTGGAGCAGTCATTCTCCCTCTCCCAGACTGAATAGAAAACACCTATTTTGGGCTGATCTGCTAAATGCTGAGCAATAGATACTTTCAAATAGCTTTTCAGGCCAGTACCCTTCACCAGGCAGTTAATTTCTGCCTCTTGGTCCTACAGAGTAGTTCTGTTGTGAAGGGATCGAGCTGCTCACTCGCTTTCTCATACATCATCTCCAGAAGGACCATGACTGTCCCAGAACATTTCTATTACCTGGCTGTCGGTGATAAAATGAAGAACAGAAAGAATATGATATGTTCTGTAAATTATCTTTTACTGAAAGGGTACGGAATGGCTTGAATAGTGCGTTGAACAGCATGGTACGTTTTCCACATCAGGATAACTTTTATCTCAAGGTTTTCATTTACGAAGCAACCAGAAAGATAGCACCAGATCTGAAAGCCTTAATTTATTTGCTGAATAACTATAATAAAACTAGATATAGTATTATGTCCAAGATATAGCATCTTTTGATTTCCTTGTAACCAAATACTGCTACAACCAACACACTGATGATGACTGGACTATCTTTTCAATAGCGGCTTCACCCTCATCTCAGAGGCACTACCATCATAATTAAAATCCTGGATGTAATTGCGAGACACATGTTTATGTGTCCTCTTCACCTCCACGTTCTGCCTCGAGACCGCAAACTGTACACTGAGCTGGGCTGTGATGCCACAGGGATGCACCGTGGTTCCCCTTGGACAATGGCACCCACCTAGTTGTTACACGCAGCCCTGTATGCATGCACGTGTGAATTATCTGATGTGTGTACAGCGCTTGAATCTGTCAGGAAAGCTGTTCAAATTAATGAGAATTATAATTTGCAGGCAGCTGAATTTCTTTGGGAAGCCCTGAAAATTCTGCATGTGTTAGAGTGAGCTGGAGACTGGGCTGACACCCAACGAGGGTACCTGCTTCCTTTCAGACAAGCCTAATCCTAGAAATAAGTTCATATTTCAGGATCTGGCCTTTGGAAACCCATAGTAATGATGCATATTCCAAATATGCAGAGAGATTTAAACAGCTTGCTCAGGAATGGGCTCTAATGAAACATTGCATCTCAATGCTGACAGCCCCTGGGGGAAGACTAAATAGGAGTTAGGATTTAACCTTTTGGGATGACAGTACGTGGCATATGTTTAAGATAATCAGTGGAATTGCTGAGTGAAAAACTGTATTACCTTAAAATAAATGTGGTTTGCCAAAAAAAGGTATTCAAGCTCAGTGTTGTGTAATAGGAAAAATTGTTCATATCCTGTGACATACAACTGTTAGTGGTTACTACAACAAAAAGGGATTCAGTGCCTCTAATTATTATTGTACAAACATTTTATTATCAGTGAGCCTATAGTAAATAATCATGACATCTCATGAGTACAGCTATCACATTTACTATCACTAGCTGGGCTGTTCTGATTAAGGGCCATAGTTTTTCCGGTAAATACACTTATCCCTCTCTAAGGAGCAAAGGATGAATGAGAATCAAAAATCTAGGAGACGAAAAGAAAGGGTTATCGTGTGAGCTTCATTCTTTGCTCAGAAGTTCATGTTTCTGCATGTATAAAAGACAGAGGCTACAGAGCCCTTGCCCCACTCCTCAAATGGACTTCTCCGGAGACCACAGCCAGCCTGCTCTTGTGCTGTCCAACAGCCACGGATGAACCTGTACCTTCTCCTTTAGGCTGGGAAGCAGCTTAGTGCTGTAATGCTAATGGTATGTTCCATAGCTGGCGTAGGAGAGAGTCAGTGCATTATGCCCTAGAGTTTTTTAGCAATCTGAGCAGTCCTTCCGTTCTTTCCAAGGCTGCTTTAAAACACCTGTAAAATAAGCTGAGTTACTTAAAGCTACCCTGATGTTTAAACTCACAGCTGAACTTTCCAAAATAGATTTTATGGCCCTTCAGAGTCAGACACTTAACACGGTTGTTTTATGTTTACTCAGCTCCCCTCGTTTTTATTTTGGTTCATCAGCAGTTTTTGGTCAAGTTTCCAGACCAAGTCTGTAAATGTTTACACTTTTTTAGTGAACAGGACTAGAAATAATCAAGGAAGAACCACTCTCTTGGATAAGATTTTGTAAACTCTAGACATAACAAGATGCAAGCAGGTAAATTATGTCAGTTTTCATCTCGTACTTCCCCTCCCCACCCCCCCCAAGTTTTGGAAACAATAAATGTTTGTCCCACTTCCTCCGAGGATTTTCTGCACTGCCTTTCCCCCTGATTCTTCCTGAAAAATGTGATGACAAAAGAGAAAGAGAAAAAATATTCCCGTGCTCTTCTGGCATCTCCTTCTTGGCCTCCAGTGCGCTGTTCGCAGCAGGATGTGTCCAATCTGCTGTGCCCACGTGGAGGCTTGGCTGGGGCTTTGCCCTCCTGCATTTCACTTTTGGGCCTGTTCCTCCCACTCGGGGCAGGAACAGACATCAGCGTTTCCTGCAAATTAAAATGCTATTGCCTGACCACTGCCCTGGATCTAATTACCTAATTACACCATTCCACCTCAGTCCCTTGCTTTAGTCATTTTCACTTTGACCCCATTGACAGGTGTTCTTTTTTATCAATTTTAAATGTTTCATTGCCATATTCCAGTGTTTCCCTTGTCACCGCCCTCACTTCCATTCAAATTGTCCCTCTTCTTGCTAGGGAGCCTCCTCCCTCTTTTCCCATCCATTACTTCCATGGATCTTCTGCAGAGGCCAGTAAAGCCTCCTGGCAAGTTGTATTTATTTCATTTGGACATCACAGAGTGTTTCTGAAATCTGCATAATAACTAGAACGAGGAGCAGCCCTGTCATCCGTCTCGGGAGCTCTACCGAATTCCCTGAGGTCTGGGAAAGTACGAAGTTCAGTGGACGCTTTCCCCATGCCTGGAGCACTGACAAAGTTCACCTGGATTCTCCAGCGTCAAATGAGAACTGGCTCTGTGCCATCTTTTCCTCACCTCGGGCAGGAGGAGGCATTTAACTGTCCGTCTGCTGCTGTGAATCTCATAGGAACCATATCTTTGAGGCCTATCCCTCTATCAAATATTGTTGAAATTGACTGACCGTCTCAGAAGCTATTAGGAGGGATGAGGAGGGATGGACAGACACACACAGAGTCCAGACAAGCAAAGTCCAAATCTGTACTTTGGACCTGAACTCTTGAAAATCCACTCTGTTTGGGGTATAGAAAGAGGTCTCGGGGGGTTTCACCTCTCTTTCTTTAGGAATCAGCAAGCCTGAGCTGGTTTGTAAAAGCTGTGGTTTACTGTTTTCTCCTCCAAATAAACTTTTGCTTCCTTGCTACACCATGGTAATCTACCGCTGGCAAATGAAGTGGCTCCTGATGATCTCACCACAGGGCTACTTCTTGTTGTTGTAGCAATCAGTGCAGGAGCAGCAGGAGGGGTGTTCAGACAGCTTGTTCTCAACGCACACAGCTCAGAGGAGGAGAGTGGAAAGAGAGGAGGAGAACAAGAGGGGAAGGGAAGCAATAGAGAGGCTAGAGAAAAAAAAGAGAGAAGAAAAAAAGATGAACGGGTTTCTTGTTTCTCCTAGATGTCCACCATTTCCCAGAGACACCTAAACCATGTTATCCCTACTTCCCTCGGGTAGATACAGCACACTACAGATGCAGGTTCCTTGCCCGCCAGAGACAGCAGTGCTAAAGGCAGCTGTTTCTTGAAGACCCACAAGAATCTGCATGGCTGTTCCTCCTAACAGCTGAAAAGAACTCTCAGGGATCAGAAAGGAGGCATTTTGAGCCTCATCTCACCTTGATTTTCCATCAAACTCTCTGAAGTACCTAACAGCATTACCAAAACTCATTCCTCCTAGCCAGAACAGAACAGAACAAAGAGCACACAGACCTTTCAGAGAGGCAGGAGAAAGTCAAGGGGAAGGAAAGCTTGGGAGAAACGGAAGTAGCTCCTTTTTTTGCTGAAGTTTTCTATCCTGTAATTTTACCTACAGCAGAACTGTGCAAATTTGCAGTAAAGGCTGGGAGACCCATTGTGAGCTACTGAACCTTGTGAATTACAAATCAATTGGAAAAACACAATGAAAACAAGGATTTGCACCATAAAGCATTCCTAGTTCATTTACTAGGATGGCTATAGGTTTGGTTATTTAGAATAGCACTTTGCAATGCCCTGCCATACTTATAAGGGGATGCTTAGTGAAGGACACAAACAAATGTCTCTGTCTCGGGGAAGCCACCTCCTCTGTGAGCACGTGGCACAGGGCAGGGCTCAGGGCCCTGCAGCAGTCACCTGCACGAGCAAGGAGCCTCCTCTGCAGCCACTCTTGTCCTCCTGCCACCCAGTAGCATCCTTTTTCCCTTCCAGTCCTGACAGCCTTTGGTCTCTTGCTGTGTGGACCCAGACAATTAAGGTCTAGCAGCAAATATAACACTGGGCGCTGGAAAAGACCATTAAGCTCAGATGATGGCAGCACCTCCATGGAGCCAACGGCAGGAGTGAGGCTTTCACCTGGGGGGAATCTGGGTCCAGACAAGGTATTCTGTCATGGTTCACCCCTTGGCAGAGTTACAGCCGCTGTGCTGACTGCCCCCCATGCTGGTGTGAGGTACGCAGGGTAATGAACCTAAAGAGCTGCTGGTATTGACTCTGCTTCTGAGAGATGGACGCTCTTGAGGGTTCATGGTACACAATAATTCAGGGAAGACAAGGTCCTCTACCATAACCCTGACAGACCTCAAAATGAGTAGAGATCTTGTGAATGCCCAGGCATGAGCAGTGTTCAACACACCGCCTTCCTGTTGGAGCACGGCGGGGCTACATGGAGCAAGCAGCTCCACCAAGCACATCCCGAGTTCCCTGACAGGCCCCAGATCCATTTCAAAAAGCAGAAAAGGTTGCCCTTTGCTTTGTCATTTGTCTCTGCTTCCAGCTGTGATACTGATACTCACCCTTCACATGCTCAGTAATAAATGAGGAACAAGTACAAGATGATAAAAATGTTTATCCTCCCCCTCCCTTTTTTTTTTTTTTCCTTTCTATGGATTTGCTACAGATGTGCTAGTTAGTGATGGATGAGGTTAATCCTTGCCCTTTTTCTAAGGTATGTTGATCATTTACTGGTGTTCTTCTTGTTTGCTGATGTTTATCTACAAAGGGAATTTTGTAATATGTAATGCCTGCGTTAATGGGATTTTGGGCCTGTATAAATCATCCAACCCTGATACTCATTGTTGAATACATATTTCTGAGCCAGATAAGTTCCTACAGCCCCTTTGAAAATCCCACATGGTGCTTTTTAACCCTCTTATTTTTTTTTAATCCTCTATGAGCATCCTTGCTCTTTCTCTTCACGCAAAAAAAAACCTGTGAATGCTTTTGGTATTGGAAGAAACCAAATCCTTCTAATGGTTTTGCTGCTGATTTGCTTTGGGTCATAGTTCAGCTGTCTGAATTTTAAATCTTTAGGTTATTTGCGTTTGTGCTACATTGGTCAGAAAAGGCAGGCTGACCTTACTCCTGCACATGTCAGACTCCATGAGGGTGGATTTTTGCTTTGAAATTGTTCAAAACTCCCACAAGTCTATAACATTGAAGATGTGCCCATTTTTCCTACTAAATTTTCCTTTTATTATAGGATTATAAGTGTATTTGGAGGTTCAATATTTACAGAGATAGAATACTTTTCCCAGCCTTATTTAATCAGTACTATTAATATTTGGACACAATCCTGGTCCACATAAATCATCTAAGGCAGACAGCCACAATCAACCCTGCTGTGCAAATATGGCGGGCTGACCTTTAAAATAATACTGCAGTAATCACATTTTACATTTATAGATCTCTAGTTATCCCGAAGGATCCCACACCACCATGAGATATACTGCCTGCCTTCTGGGAAGCAAGGATCTCCAGCGTGCAAGCTGAGGGGCTTGCAGCACCCTGCACAGTGCAAGGGAGAAGCAATATCCCGGGCATGAAAACCAGCATAACCCAAAAGATGTCTCTGCACCTTTGATTCAGTCTGAGCAGAAATTAATTTCTCAAGGTTTCATTGAGTAACTTCCATTGAACTCGGCTCTGTAAAGAACAAAGGGGATGAACATAAAATAAAAGAGGTGAAAGCCAGCATTGAGCACACTAGAGGCAAACAACTGCACTGCCCCAGGTGGAGGGAGGGAAGGAATTGGGGACACAAGTCTTCGAATACCAGGATAACCACTAACCGTGGGTCACTGGCTTCAGCCCTCCTGAAAACATGCTCAGACACTCAGCCACTCTCAAAGCACAAGGAGAATGGCTGCAAGGGGAAAAGAGAAATCCGCTTGGCAGGTGGACACAGCCATCCTACAAGTTATGTTGTCCCCTGGGAAACACTTGTGCACCCAGGTGTTTGCCTATTCTGTCTATACGTGACAATAAAAGATATTAACTCTTCCCACACATCTTACTCCAAATAGAAATTAACTGAAATTGATTGATAGGAGATTTGGTTTTCTCACAACATCAGGTTCGCTACCTGACTCATGAAGTGGCAACACATCTTGGATAAAAAGTTTGAGTAGGACCAGTTTCTGTCAGATGGAGAAAATTCTGGCTCGGAAGTCAGTGATGCTTCTATGGAAGCCCTTTTATCATTTAGCAAATAATTCACGTTTAAATAAAGCCTAAGTGGGAATGACCTTGGAAATAACGAGAGAAGATCTCTTCTCATTTTTAGTTAAGTTTGTTACCTTCTCAGAAAGTCCACTGAACGTTCAGAGACTTCTCATTTACATAGAGAAGACATTGCCCTTCACACAGGGGCATAATGGATGCTGTAAGGGTAAGAAAACATCTTTCCCAGTCACCCACAGAGACAGTTTACTCAGGACGCCCACACAATAGAAAGGAAATGAAGAGTTTCCATGTTTGTATTGGTAGTGCATCTGAGGGAAAGCATAATGAAAAGCTATGATAAAGGCAGGCTTGGCTGGCTTTCTGAAGTGGAGGAGTGCCGTTTCACAAGAAACACTTTCTTAGGAAGCCCCATGCAGCATGGGTTTTGTATGAAAGCACAAGTGGAATTAACCTTCATTAAGATGTGAATATAAAAGCATACACATGAACGACGAATGTCACTTTCTTCTTCAGGACTGCCATTCTGATCCGTGAGACTGTAAGCATGGTCCCATCCAACACACTTAACCTGAATGTGCATGTTCCCGATGTTCCAGATGTTCCTGGAGCTCCTGATGTTCCAGAGATCCTCATCTCTCCTGCTGAACTAGTGTTGGTCCAGCCAAAGCCATGCAAAATGCAGTTGACAGCACCACCACACAAAGCAGGCTACAGCAGGTTCCAAACAGCCTAGGAGTTATCTAAGCTGTAGGAAAGAAATAATATAAGTAGTGCTGCCTGCTGGGTGAGATTTGGGTGGAGTATATATCAACATCAAGCACACAGCAGTTTGATTTTGTCTGACTGGAAAATGTAGCCTTCAGAATGGGAGATTATAAGAAAAGAACGTGGTGAAGCAGGATATGTCATGAAATATCTCCCTAGTATTAAAAACCGTTTGAAGGTTCTTATTTTCACAGATCTAGACTCTAACACAAAACGCAGTGTTTTTCTACCCTGAGAGATCAGCACGGTTGTACGAGACAGGCACATCCTTTTCAACAGAACATCAGAAGCAGGAATGTATTGATTTTCACCAAAGTAACATTAATAACACCTATTTTCTCTACCCAATGAATATAAGGAGAAAATAAACACAATTCAAGCTTTTAAAGCCACAATGGAAATGTTACTGGTCTTGAAAGATCTTTTGAATGCTTATACATAGCATTTTATTCGTATGAACAGGCAGAAGAACCACCAGAGTCAGTATCTCTATATAGACACACGTATAGAAAGCTTTGCAAGATCTGGATCTATTCTTTCCAGCTCTTATAAATTCATATAGATTAGGAGGCAGCGGGTATTTCTGACCCAACAGCTAGAAAAAGTTTCTTAACTTTCACTGAATCAAGCACATACATTTCTGGTGAGAAACAAGCTTCATTGATAACAGAATCGCTTCTAAGTTTTTCAGTTCTGCTGTTCATCCATGAGACTTCAACTAGAACTTCATCTTTTATGCTAAACTACCACAGAAGACACAGAAATTACAATAATTCCTGTTTGTTAAGATTACACCTGCTTTCAAGATGCACAACTGAACAAAATGAAAGCTGCCTTCATTTACCACCCAAGCTGCTGCTGCATTTCAAAGAGGTGATAGCCAAATGCATACAGATGATAAGGAAGACCTGTTCAAGGAATGATTCCCAGCAATGACTAATATTCGATAATAACAGCCATGAAATGAAAGCAGCGTTAAGTTTTATTAAATAATTTTCCACTGCCTCCACACTAAGCATTAGCATGTGCAGCAGAGAGCTTACTTAAATTATCAGTTGAGAAAGTAGTGTCAGGAGCTGTTACAAAATGTATCAGCAGTAAGGAAATTCAAAGCCCATGATTGCTCTTAGAGAAGTTGTTTTATAGATGTGGAAGGGAGGAAAGAAAGGCAATCCTAGTTAGTAGCCAATGACAACTGTAACTGTCAACCTCCTCCACTTCATCCACCTTGGCAGAGTCCCTTGACCACATACTTACTGTGCACCTTGGTATGAGCACAGGGCAGACTGGAGGCTGAAAGACTGAGAGGACCTAGGCTATGCCTCACTGCAATCAAACCAGAATCCTTCCCAACCTCATTACACTTCAAGGCTTCCAGCACAGAGGTGTAAGGGCTCATTGCTCATTCAGCAGGTGGTGCCTCAGCAGGGGCAGACCTTCCCAGTCAAAATGTGCTTCCCTAACACACCGTAAAGAAGAAGAAATTGTAGCCTAAGTACATGTATTTCACAGCCAAATTGCTTATTGCGGATATGAAGGAACCACTGGTGGTCCCGTGGTGCAGGGATGTTGGCACGGCCAGCTCTGGCAGTGGAGCATGCCACCGGCACGTGTTACAGCCCTTGGTTCTCAGCTCAGATCACAAAGACCCCAGAGACTCCAGTTCCTCTTTCAAGAACGGAACTGTTCCTGAAGCACTTGCTGTAAGTAAAACACCTTACGGTTTGGCTGCTCCAGATGCCATCATCCACAGAAAAATATTTGGCCATCACGTCCCTACTAGATACGGCCCTGTTGCCTTCTTATGGCTGTTTTCAAAACACAAAGGTCTAGAGACTCTAGCTTTATTTTTACGACATGCTGCTTTGCTGGCAATTTTTCTTAAGAGCTTTTCCTCCTTTCTCTTCCTACTTGGATGCCAGCTACAGGCATCTGACAAGAACGAAATGCATGAAAATGAGCAGTAATAGTCAATCAGGCCAACACGCATTTAAAGATACACAGTAGAAACATGGATGTAAAGATTGCAGGCAACAAAGAAAACATACATAATCATGTACAGAAAAGAGATTCACCTAAAGGTTAAATTAAAAATATCCTCAAACAAAAAAACCATCAGTTGCATGAGGCAGTTGGGCTGGAATCCATTTTATTCCTACAACGCTCTCCTCCTTTCTGTTGAATTATGAAGGATTATTAATTATTGCTGCTGACATGGTATTGCTGGTATGGTACTGTGCTAAATAAGCATGACACACAAAATTCAAACAATACAACATGTTTTATAGTCCCACTTGCCTATGTTTCTTTACCTCTTACACATGTTCCTCAGCGTTCTTTGTACAACGCCAGTGCTCACTGCAGCAGGAGGAGAATTATCCCCCATGCACAACTGGCACACCAGCGGAGTTAGGAGAACTGAAGTAAGGTAAGCTGTTGAGAGGCCTTGAGTAAAGACAAATTTAAAAACAAACCAAACCAAAACAAAACAAAAAACAACAACAAAAAAAACCATGGTGCAAACTATGTGGCCCACTCACTTTTATTCCTTCTTGTTGGGGCCAGTACTGATACTCCTGATGTGCTGTAACTCCCACTGTTTAGTCATCGCAGAGCTAATTAAACATCTACTCCTTAGTTTCTTTGATCTGCTATTTTTATGAGAAACTGAAAGAGCTCAGTCTAGCAAGATATTCAAAGTGAAGACACCTTGTTCATGAGCTATAATTATCAGCCTAGAAAGGAGATACCTGAGACTAGAAAATTTGAGGGGGGGGGGAAAAAAAGAAAATTAAAATCAGATGCCATGTCTGAAAAGTGGTCAGCCACATTCACACCAAAAATAAAATCTAACCTTCATGCAACTAAACACCAGTAGACCACTTGTAGGTATTGTGGATTTATCAGCAACTGAGTCTCTAAATTAGAAAGCACAGTGTTCAACCACAGGCAATTAGATTTCATGTAGGAAACACTGGCTAGAACGTATGGTCTATTATGCAGAAGGTCAGACAAGACAGGATTCTGATTTCTGGTTTTAAAATCTTTAAACTCTTAACAGCGTTCCCTGCCCAATGCTCCTGGCCTTACTGGAGCCTCAGCAATTGGCCCAATGAAAAAAAAAATGCATGAAAACAAATGAATTTACCACCCAAAAAGATAAATTAAAAAGGCTGGTAGGTCAGAGACACTAGAAAATACACACAACTTCAAATACAGTCATATTTTGCTAAAATATGAAATGCCAATTACCTTTTTTTAGCTGCTTGGATTAATTGTTAGTATTTGCTCTGGGATCACTTTATACCATAGCAAAGAGGAAAAATGGGAAGTGAACTCCAGACACTGCAGCTGTAGGAAATGACAGTCGTTGCATCACTTGGTTTTCTTGCCCTTCCTGCTTTCTACCTGCACAGGTCTGAACTCTCAAGTCTCATTCTGATTTAAGTCCACATGTAAACTTCATCAGAAGCACCGATTTACTCATATTTTCTTGGTGAAAGAATGAAGGAAAATACATCTGTATATATATACGTGTATATATAAAGATAACAGCAAAATCATAATTCATCTGAGGCTTATGACTGTGGCAGACCAGATGAGATAGAGAAGCTTACAGATTTGTGCTGAACGTATCTGCCCAGCTCTCATGACTAGAGATGCAGCCCTAGGTGACTCCCTGACCTCCACACAGAAAGGATGGACCATTCTGCAACCTCTCTCCTCTCTCTTCTATGCTTGCCTCATCTGAGCTGTCATGTAAGCCATGACTCTACCACATGCAGTTATGGGGCAAATTGTCTCTCCAGGGCTACCCACAGTGGCTATGCAGTAATTTGCACAAGCAAAGACGAAGTGAAAGTTTTAACCAACGTGGTTACCAGTAAAGAAACCAGCAGCTATGTAAGTGCGTTTCTCCACAACAGACCTGGGGATGCCTTCAAGGTGTTAAGGACATTTGTAACCCTTCTTCATAACTAATAATTACTTGGAAGTACAAAAACCTAATCAGCTTACAGAACAGATCTGTCTTGGCCTATTTACACGACATGTTGTTTGGCTGCCAGTTATTGTGCCTGAGCTGTCAAAGCACATTTTCTTCCCTGTTCAAGTACAGATGTGCAGTGACGGGCATGTTTGTGCTGGAACATTACTTATGCAGGCCAGAAGGTCTCTGTGTCCCCTCCACTTCTTTAAGGGCTTCTTCATTTCAGCTAGAATTTGTCTGTGCTATATATACTCAAAGTTGGACTCACTTTCCAATCCAGGCACATTGATTGTCAGGATTTCATTAGAACACACAAAGGTATATAATGCACGCAGAGTAGAACAAACCCACCAGCTCACAGAATGGCTACCCACTTGAAAAGTTGGTTAATATTATTAAAACTTCAACTCCAAAGCATCATGGCTTTATTTCCAACATCATACAGCTGGTACCACCCTCTTCCCAAACACCATCACCACTTGACCTGAACTCTTCCTAGATAAAGTGTGCAGTCCTGCTGGACGTTAGCGCTGGACTAACATTGCTCCTCCTGGTACTGACTACCTCCTTTTAGTTCCATGTCCCAAAATACAAGCACTATATCCAAGATGTGAATATAATTTTAGTCCCTAGAATGAAAATAATCCATTTTACTTACCCAGAATGCAAATCATCCATTTTACTGCTTCCTCCTAGTTCTCAGATGTCAGTCACTGAGCAGGGCAGGTCTCACAGTAGGCTCACACCCTGGCTTGTTGCATCTCCTAAACAGTCTGTGCAGAAGGAGCTGAGAAATTGTCCACCACCATTGCCAAGCGAGTACAAGCAAGGTTTCTATGCCTTCTGGAAGGGTAGCCACACAAGCAAAGATGCACCTGGACAATTGCTGAATACTAGACTGATAGGAATGGATCATTAAAATCCCACCTCTCCATTAAACAGACCATTGCAGAATCTTCTGACAGATCTGTTTAGAAGAAACAGACTAAGATGTATCTTTTAAACCCAGGATGTACCTTATTTGAACAAACTGAAAAGAAAAATTCAGAGTTACCTAACGCAGAATACACCACCATTCTTGCTGAAAACTTAGTTTCAATGGGGTTGGTTTCATTCCAGTTCTTTATAGTGCCTGGATAGATATGGAAGTGCAGAGAGAAGAGGGATCATTTTGGTTTGATGCTTTGCTGTTTCTCTTAATTTCATGTATTCAGCAGAGACTTCCCAAACCATCAGGTAACTTACAATTTCCCATAATAATTAATTGTGCCAGAGCAACATCTCACCACTCAGTCCTGGAAACCTTCTTAGGCTTCCCACAAGATGTTGGATGTATGATTTGTCACCAACATGAATTAGCAGAAGCAACCTTCATTCAAAAACCTAAGGCTCATTCAAGGATTTAAGACTGGAAATTACAATAGATTTTTCTGTCAGGTTTTTGCATTTGCAACAGTTTCTATAGGTTTCTTGTTTCCAGAAAGTCCAAAAATGACAGGCCAAACTTATTTCTGCTACAGATTAATCCTTCTGCATCAATAAGGTTTGGGCTAGCGATGACAGAAACTCAAATGAGGTACAGTTTCTTTAGTCTTGATTTGTAAAAAACACCTGAAGACCAGATTTCTACACTAGCTGTTAGTGTCCAGACCAGAGAATGCAGGGAAACGTTGGGCACTGCTAGACGTAAAAACTCAGTGCAAAACTTGGTTTCATGACATATTAAAGTTCAGCTAAATGCCTGTTTTTACTTGGAAACATTAAGTCTCAACTCCTAAGCCTTGATGGCTTAGGAGTTTTATAACCATTGGATCTGCAATGCTGGTTATGCTCAGTAGTAAGAAATCTACAGTTCAGAGATCAAGCCTGGTCTTGGCAGATCTCTAGCCTGGTCCTGGTTTGATTCTTGAGAGATATGAGAGAAACTGTGAAAGAAGTGCATATAACCAAAAAAGTTTGGTTTTTGGTGGAGGACAAATGCAAGATTTAGATTAACTCCACAAAAGTCATGGGACTTTGGTTCTTTCTTTGCTCTGGCAGCTCTTAAGTCTATGTTTTTCTTGCCCTCTGGTTGTATTGCTGTTTTGATTAATTATTGGGCAGGGCTCCAGAGGTCTCTAACTAAGGTATGTTAGACTTATTCAAGCACTTAATTCAGCCAAAACCTAGCCAAAATCAGATACTCTGAATTGCCATTCCTGTCCTTTCCCAAGCAGCTACTTCTTTTCTTTGAACGCATAGAGAACTTGCAGTGCCTAAATTAAATGTTTAAGACAGCGGCATGAAATCCTTCCTATCCTCCTCTGTGTCCATGTCTGGCAATGGTGTTGGCTTAGTATGAAATGGGACCTCTCAGCACAACCATCACACAAGTCACAACTGTATTCTTATTTCCACAGAACCTGTTTTTCCTTTCACGGGAAAGATACATTGACAAAAATTTCTAACAACACAGATACATTTATGAGAATCAACAAAGATGTATTTCCTCCCCTCACTTTGGTGTACTTACTCTTTCCAAGGGATTAACCTCCATTTGGCTTTACCGTATGTTGCCTTGCATGGTCAGCTCATTGGCACGTTCATTTCAACAGCCAGCAGGTTGCCTCCCAGAGTTAGTTCCAGGTTCTCTGTCTCTTCGCTTTATGACTCCCTCTCTGGACTTGGCTGCTCTGTGCCTTATGAAAACAATATGCGATTCCCTCAAATCTCTGTCCCAATTCTATCTAAATTAATCAGCCAGCTTTATTCTGTTAGTTTGCTTTTCCCTCTTGGAGAATGGCTTCGTCATACCCTTTATTCCTGAAACAGATATAATCTCCAGTCTCAGAATGCCTTTACATACAGCAATATATTTTATCTCCTGCAGAGTTCAAAACATCGGTAGCGTTCCCGGTGGGGACTTAGAGCAGAGCCTTGTTTCATAACCCCTTACTCTCCCTGCACTCTTCCAGCTTCCCTGCATTGCTAAACCATGACACCCATCTGCATTGTGCCGCGTACACGCTGAGCCAGTCACGCATGCGAATGCTATCTGCTGGCATGTCTGCAATCTGAATTCCAGATAGCTATTAGAGGCAGAAGATATCATCACTGAGAAAGCCGGGAAATGAAAGGCTGACATGGTTAAACCAGTAATCTGTGAGTTAAATGAGTGTACTGACTGGGTAGCTGCCTGTTTCACCCAGACAGCCGTGGAGTCAAACTTCTCTGAAAGCCAGTAATAGCAGGTGTCTAACTTCCACAGGACTCTTGAAAACACTACTTAAACCCACTGTAAAGCTTTGAGAACCGAAGTAGCAATGGAATATTGTGGAACACTTGGAGATCTGATTTTTCTACAGAGGGAAGCTCTGCCATCTTCTAAGTCTTTTATCTTATGGCTAGAAGAGCACAGCTGACACCGTGTATCTTGCCTCAACACGCAAATGTTTGCAGCATCTTTTCATTGGCTTCCACAAGAAGAGAGCAGCCATGACAATCTGAGCTTATCTATATGCTTTAGCTGCTCTTACCAACTGCTCACAACGTTCTAGGTATTCCCACGCCTTAGCTGCAAGAAAAGTTCCCCACAAAATAAACTCAGTACGTCTGAGAGATTAAAAGATCCTCACTTCCAGATGCTACTGGAGGTCAGTACATCCTGTAGTTGGGAGTTGTTCCATGAATTAAAATATCAGAACTCCACTCCTGGCTTTGCTGGATACCTTCGTGACCTTGAGTAAGTCAATTTGTTTTTTCTGTTTCTGCTCTACTGTTTTGTTTTTCAGGTGAAAGATCCCTGGGGAATGGATCTGGCTCACGCAGTGTGTTGAGATACCACTGCTCTAAGCAGTAGGATCACAGTCTTGACTGGGCAGTACACCTTATTAACAAAGGAAAATACTGCAAGTAAATGTTTCCTATCAGGACAATTAAAATTCTATAACATGCTTTTTGCATCAGAATTATCCTTTTCACTTGAAATTAGGCAAAAGAAAAAAATGTCCTGAAGCTCAAGAGATTTGGATTGATTTGTCATTAACATCCACCAGGACATATTGCAAGGTCTGGCTCATATGCTACCTGTCATCTTCCTGACTGCTGCACATTTACAACAGATGGGCTGGACTCTCTTGAGACTCACAGCTATGTTGCATGTCCTGATATAGCTATGACAATTGTTCCTAATCCTCTAGGGTACCTTTGGTACCTTTGCCTCCTGTTTTCTAACATCTTCTGAGAGAACATCGTCATCTGCATATCTGCTTTCTGTAGTGATCTGACAACACAAAGTTAGCAGTCCATGTCCTACCTCCTGTTTGCAGAGATTTTGCTCTGAGGTCAACATTCTGCCTGGTAATTTGTTTCCATCAATGCTCTTTTGTTTACTGCCTAGGAAAAGTGTCTGTGGCAAACCCACGTTATTTCATTAAAATCTGGGGAGTCTTAGTCAGAAAAGGGCACGGTCATTAAGCAAAATTATTGGAACTATGTTGATCTCTCCCAAACGCACAATATTTTTTTCTTACTGTGACTTACGCATTATGAACATTGCTCATGGAACAGGTTCATGCTTACATACCTCAAGGCATACCTTGTTCCAGTTCGCTACCGGTGACTCCTAAAGCCCCTAAGGCAGAAAGAAATTAGATTTCAAGGACATTTTGGGAAGATATCCCAAGTAACCTAAAGGCCTTTTCCTTCTGTGGATTACCATCCTGACACCAGAAGCTGCAGGTTTCTGGCTTAACGCTTTCTATGAAGACAGATAAATTGCAGACTGAAAAGCAGCAAGCAAAATTTCACAATTACATAGAGGAATCAATGCATAGCAATGGCCACTATATAGGAACAAAGCTCTAGTTTAACAAGATCATTAATTTCATGGGTAGAGCAAAGTGCTTGTGCTTTAAAGGACTTTCTACTGTATATCACCTCCAAGAGCCCGGGTGGTTACCACCTTCTAGCGCTTGTTCCAAGACATAATGTTCAGCAATGATTTTGGAGGTGACTGCTCTTTCTTCTTGAAGATCTCAATGACCTTGAGAATTTTAATGTAAAAATTACATCTTCGTTGGTGCTGTAGTCTATAAAAATCATTTTAGTACTGATTAGGAACTTGTAAACAAAACTGAAATAATTGGCACATTGCTGGAACTTAACAGCAGTTAAACACATGTAAGATCTACAGCTCATCTGCAGAAGCAGATGGCAGTAGCTCTCTGAGTTGGTCCCTAATAGACACGCAGAAATATCACCTAAAGCATGTGCTATCCTGAAACAAGAGAAGAGCAGGCAAGAACCATTTTCTTCTCTGTGGCGCCTTGGGTGTAAACAGGTACTTTAAGTAGTTACCTTTATGTGGGCCAGTAGACCAGCAGCCTTGATGAAACTCTGAATACATGATCTGGAATCACACCTCTGTAAAATACTCTTTGATTATACACAGGCAAAAGAATAACCATTTCATGTTCTTTCCTGAAGCTGACAAATGAGGAAAACCCATGCTTACATCCTCAGGGACCTTCTTAACCAAAACCAGAAAAGCTGCAACAGCAGCATCGCTACACAGTGTATGTAATCTGCTTAAGCACTGTATAAGAATTGTCTCTGATTCAAAAAAAAAAATGCTCTTGACATAACTTACAGATATTTTAAAGACCGGTGCCAATGTTCTTGAAAGGATTATAAACCATTGCTGCCTACAGCTTGGCATTTACCCCAGCCACGTGGGAAATCTCTAACTGTCTGAAGGAGATTAGAAAAAAATCAAGAGCAACAACTCAGCTGACACATTCAAAGCTCATGGAAACTAGAGTCAGGTAAATCCAGGACAGCAAGGTGAGCTCACGGTACAGTTATAACACACTCACTGCTATGCTTACCCTTCACCTCCCCTGAAGTAGCTCCCTTCCCGTAGGATTCAATAGCACAGCAGTGAGTGCAGGCTCTCTGCCCTCACCCAGGCCTTTCTTGGACATGTTGCAGTGTCAATGCAGTCCAGCAGAATTATGTCTCATGCCACCAGTATGCCTCACGTGCCTGTGGTCCATCTGTCTGAGCCGCAGCCGCAGCCACAGCCATGGCCACGGCACAGGCACACCTTTACATCAGTTCGGCAAGCAGGCACACATCCAGGGCTGGCTTACCAGGTCACTTGGTAGGAGACAAAAACATACGCAAGTGACTCAGAGATATTCCACCTTCAAGCCTGGAGTCCCTACTCTCCTACCGAATCCCCTCTGGGGACAGCTGTCATCCAACACCAAAAGTAGTACAGCAAAGTTTTATGTACCGCTGATGGCAGGCGAAGGTATCCGGCATGAGGGTTTCCCTTTCTCTACTCTGACTTAAAACTGAAAGGCTGGATTTCCCCACCACCTGACCAAGTCAGAAATGATTACCTTGATACCACTGCAATTACACCTGCCTGAAACGAGAGCTTAAGACCTGTGAATGAAGTCTTTCTATTTCAGGGAACGGCCTTCAGCAGCCCTCCAGCGCAGGGATGTTCTGCACAGAAAGTTGCCCAGTGGTCCTCTGGACACGGAGATTGTAGGAAACCGCATTTTTGCCTTGCTGCGCAGAAGGGATCCATATTGTGAGTCTGAACTATCAAAATAAGCAAAACTCTAAATTCTTGAATTCACATGAAGCAATCAAGGTGAGAGTTCTCTGTGAAAAAATACTTGGGAACAGCTTGAGTTCACAGCAAGCGTAGAGTAGAATGAAGATATGTGACCTGTTTGGGGAAAAACAATGCATGTTTTGTCTTTCCAGAGGGTTTTCCTCAGGTTCCAGAGCTAAATAGAATACATAGGATTGTTTGGCTTAGTCTTCAACAACACTTCTGGGTATGATGAAACCTTAGTACCTACATTTTGGGGAAAAAAATTTTTGCTACACTCCAGATCCTATAAAATCATGCTTCTTAAAATTCTTAAAATTGCCATTGAATTTCCAACATTTGAAAAGTTCAGTAAAATTACATGAGTGAAATTTTAGGCTATAAGCCACGCTAAAACTCAATTACTAACAGAAATGCCGCATCAAAATTGACTTGATGTCTTTTCTCCTAAAGCTGCATTTAATGTAATAAACAGTAACATCATTAATGTGTTTTACAGTGTTAGGGACCGCAGAGATGAATTGCACTGAGAAGGGTTAATCTGAGATGATGCAAAATTCTCAGACTTCTACAGAGGAAAAGCAATAAACCTCATTATTTATGCTACAGAAATGCACAAGAATTCCAAATATGAAAGCAATTAATATCTGTTACTTGCTTCCTTACTCCTTTTCCACTTTTTAAGGTAAAACAGTGGTAAAAGACAGTACTGGCAACATTCCCAAAATGTGGACTTACATTTCTCCGAAGAAGGTGGACAGGGAATGGAAAGGAGACAAGGAGATGGAGAAGGAAAATATGACATTATTAATGAGTCTTCCCGCTGTTGCTCTTCAGAGCCTTCTTCAGCTGATCCCGTCTGAAACACCAACAGCAGGCTTTGCTGGTTGCAGCTGGCCAAATACTCTCCTGACTGCAGGTACAGCCACAGCAATCTGTTCCGGCATGGGAAACCCTGAGTTTTACTAATACCTAAGCACAACTTCCCCTCACAGCCATTACGAGCAGTACCACGATGGTCACAGCGTACTTCATTACACACCCAGACGCCTCCAAAAAGGCACTGCAGAAAATTGACCTGTATGTTCAAGCTCCAAATCAGTGCAGGAGCAAGGAAAGGTTGGAGGAGGGGACACCATCCTGCAAAAAAGGGATATAAATTTGCATTTAGCCCTAAAGAGACAACTTCTTCCTTGAAATGCTGAATGCTCCAGTGGCTCCACTTCAAATACTGAGCGTTCAGCAACATTCCTCTTCCCAGGGTCACATAAAGCTTATCTTTCCAAATCACTCAGTGCATCTGTAATCAAACTGTATCTTGGCTTCAGTCCTTGGTGTATATCTTACTGTCTGTCACTTTTTTCACAGGTTTACAGGAGGTCAAAGCCCCTCGTCCTTCATATCTTCTCCTGCTGAAAACACATCTAGTTAAAGCCAAAAGACAACTGATGGTGCTTCTCATGCATGACTACAAGATTTAAGGTAATTTCACAAAATCCGTGGCAGGATGTTTTCCATAGTGGTTAATGTTCAGCTGCGAAGTGGCTACTCACGCAGATTAGCTGTCTAATAAGTAAAAGCGTTTCAAGGGATGTACTCAACAGCCCTCCAGATCATTTTATTAAAAGTTGTAATGATGTCTCTGGTTGAATTCAGTTCTTGCTGTGAAAGCTATTAGGTTAATCAAAATACGAGGGAGCCCACCATCTACTTTAAATTAATAAATTACAAGTTACTATGTAATCAGCAAGATTCTGTCAAGGTTAAAATTAAGTGCTCATCCCATGCCCCACGATCACAATTTTCCCCTGAGTATCACGCAGCAATGGCAGCAAATGGAGCCTGTGTTTCCAAGCATAAATGTGACTGTTTCTGCAACACTGTAATAAGGTGGCCTTGAGCTCACACAAAACCTTTAAAACAGTAAAGTCTCACTGTTTCAGAACATATTTAAAAGTGTGTTTAAAATAAAGCACGTATTTCAATCCCATTAAAAAGAATGATTTTTAAGCGTATCCTTAAAGCTAAATACACACGCCAGTAGTTTCCTGATAAGACTGGATTTAAATAAACACTTATTCTTCTGAACTGAGGTCTGAGCACTTAAGGAAAGCATTAGCATGGGCAATGGCATCCAGAGCCCACCACCATGCAGACCTGCTCGTACGCACCATTTTGTGGGTATCCAGTTCCAGCCCAAACCTTTGCATAATCCTGCAAACGCCTCTTCAGGAGTCTGTTTGGTTTATATCAGTCACTTCATCAACCTGAAGACAGCTGCTACCTGCATAAAGTGAATGACATATCTGTAGGCTGGAGACTAATATTTATACTACCTTCAGTGACTCACTCTTATAATGGCTTCATTTCTTTGACTCACAATTTCAAGACAGGGCTCTGCATCAACCATTCGTTGCAGGTACTCCTCAGGTTCAAGGATGGCTCTGTAGAAGTCTCTGAAGTAAGTGTATTTTTTTAAAGATAATTCTTACGGTTAAGAAAAGGTAAGAAAAAGCTTACAATTACTCACACTGAAAGGGTGGGAATATGAACTTCATACAGAGCAGCAGAACGAAAGGCAGAATTGTCTGTAGGACCACCGGTTTTGCTGAAGAACTGGACCTTGTTGTGACTCCATTTTAGATAATCAAAATATTTGTTCAATATGAGGACCAAAACCCTGACATCCATAATGTGATAAAACTCCTGCACGGTGCATCCTTACACCACTAGTTTGTTGGGCTGTGTAACTCCCCAAACCTAGCACGTGAAGTTCTGTATTGCAAAAGAACGCGTTATTGCAAGAATCAGTCTTAAAACAAGAAACTTGCATAGAATTCACATTCACATCAAAAGGCAAACAAAGTATGTTTACAGGTTGTGCTGAAGAGAAAAAAAATATATTCTTGCATCTGAAAAAAAATGAAAAAATTAAATTTGAAAAAATTCAAATTGCTTTGAAAAGCAAATCAGGTTCTGTGTCCTGATACTAGAAGATATTTAAAATTTAAAGCAGAGAGATAAATTTTGCAACTGATTTCAGGTATACTTATTAAACGTATCTTGAAAGTCAGGTACATATTTCACTATCTTGCTCAGTCATGGGCTAAAATTATTAGATCTCTCTGATGTCTGGGGGAACATGAAAACCTCATCAACTCTTCTGAAATAAAACACTGATATTTTTCCCCCAGGTTCAAAGAAACCGGAGAGCAATACCAATTCTACATTCAAATCAGACCACGAGGATTAGTCTAAGGTAGCTATTATCTCTCTATTCAAAGCATGTTCATAACAAAGGAGATTTAAAGAAAAAACTCTTCCATTTCAGTAAAATTTTATGAGAACATGAAAAACAGTAAAATCTTTATCTTAGGCACCTTATGCAACATCATCCTCCTAGGAGCATTGTTCTCTTTGATTGGTTTTACAATATTCTTATTCAAGAAATCATTCTTTTCAAAATGCTAAATTTGCAGGTTACATTCTTATCTCACTGCTTTTTAAAAAACAATAATTCTGTTTAAGAGGTGTCAGTGCTTTCTGGTACTCTAGAAGTAGATCAGGTAATGCATAGTGTGTTTTATTGGCCCAGTTTTAAAAGTGTTGAAAACTAATAATTCTCACTGATTTTAGCTTGGTTTGAGAAAATAATGTGGTTTTTATTTAAGCCAATAGCAAAACTCCCAGTTACTTTATAGTGTAATATCGGGACTTAGATCTGAGAGTCACTGTGGTTTTCTTATTAGGAAGTCATTTGGACAATACCGATTATTCATAAGCTTATGGTGTATAAATCCAAAAGAGTACAAAGTACAACTCCAACCTATTTGTAAATTCAAACAAAAACATACTGCCACAGCCAGATGCAAATTAAAACATCAGCTCCCAAGATTGTACCGCACGTTGCACAATATTCAGTATTGCTTTCCATGTCTCAGCACTGGGGGAAGTACTCTGTCCCCATACCTGTCACTTATGGCTGTGAAGATAAACTTGAAAATGTGCTATATCAGGGCAATAAGTGGGTATTAAACCCAGAGAACAGCTTTTTCTTTTTAACCTTGGGAATTTTTAAGTCAGTCCCATAATTGGGACTGGTATCCTGCCTAGAACTGGTCAAAAGTTTTAAACCAAAGCTTTCTGTACACTAAGAACAGGTTTATTAACATTAAGGCTTCCTGTATCACACTTGACATTTTCAACATTCCCATTCTGGAAAAAAGGCATGCCTTTTAAAAACATGTCATCATTTTGGCAAAAATATTACTGAAATATAATCAACTTTTAATTTAAAACACAGTGGGAATTTTCCAAGTCCTGAACTTCCAAAGAGTTCCTCTATGGCTCAAAGTCAGGTTTACACTTTCAAGCTCATCCCCCATCAATGTCATCGTGCGAACATCACCCCACCATCTCTGAAGACCAGATAAGCATCCAGCAACATCATGCTTACCTGCATTTACCAATTATTCAGATTCTGATAGAACAGATGGCTTCTGCAAACCCTTTGTGAAAAATAGTATAAAATTGCAGGCACAGGAGAAAACCTTATTTTTTTCTCTGTTAAAACTTCTCCTGTTCCTTCTTTTACATTGATTTTTCAGTTTTCCTTAGGAAAACCTATTAATCTTGGCAGCCTGACAGCATGTAGAATAATTACCCATTTGATCATCTTTGCTACGGACCTGCTTGTTGAAGTACTTGTGGAGAATGTTGTTTATTTCTGGAAAATATAGATATACTTGAGAACATGTTTTTCCACACAACTTTCTGCTGGGAGGTCATTTCTTCATTTCCTCTCTTCTCCATCATGTACTTCAACACTGCTGGTGAACATCAGCCACATCCTGGCATTAGTAATTAGGGGGATGGTATTGGGTCTGAGTGGATTTCACTGCTCTACAAAAGATTTTCCTATCAGCTGTTGAATTCAGGAGAGGTATTTTCTTTCTCCTCTCCTGGAAACCTGCTTTTTTGCTTTTTTTGCTTTCATAAAGCAAAAAAAAGGATATTCCTAAACTGTCCTTCCCATTTCTGAAGCAGGTGACTGCTCCTTTTTGAGGAATTTGTTTTTAAGTTCAAAGGTAAACTGCCGTGGAAATGGTACCTGTAGGCACTTGCTCAGAGCTGGACACTCCTGCTGCCAGCCCAAGAAGAGCCTACAGGATTTATGAAAAGATAATAAACATTAGCTCATTCAAGAGAGAATGCAAGCATTATGCAGAAGTTCTGCAAGGACTGTAGAAGTTGATTTCATCTTTACAGAAAAGGTAAATTACAAAGCCTTGAGAACAGGTTTATTATTTACTATGAGCAATAAAAAGCCCACCTTGGACTTGGATAGCGGTTTAGCCCAAAGATTAAGCTCTCTACCATTTCAGTTTTGCAGCTGAATAAACTTTGACATGGAGAGGGGTTCCCGCCTGCTCTCGGTGACCTGAAAAGGGAAGGTGGTGTCCCCAGGACCCATCCTGCCACTGTTCCTGCTAAATGAACCTTAGGGGATTCAGCCAGCCCAAGGGATGGAGCCAGCTGAGGGCACAGCTCACTGTGACCTGGAAATCACTGGAAATGAGCACAGCCCCTCACTGTGCGAGCTCTATGGGCACCAAGGATCATTCCCAATGCCAAGCACAGCCTTGGCTTTTACTGAAACTTGTAGGGCCAGCTGGATTTCACTGCAGCATTCCCACAGGCTCTCCAGAGCCCTCTGACACGCGCTCTGTGGCGATTATGTATGACAGACTTCAGCGATCAGGTTTTGGGACAGCTGAGGAGGCTGACAAGAGGCACTTGAATAACGCAGTCAACTGGTTTGACCAAGCCAAGCTCCGCTCTTCTCTTTCTCCCTATTTTCTGCTTACGTCGCTTCACAGCATGGCTGAGTTTCAAGGGAAGAGGATTTGTTTGGCTTTGATTTTTGTCAAAATAATCTCCACGGGCACTTGAATACGCCACTTTTCTTGGTTGCTGTGCTGATACCACAGGCAGGTCGGCTGCTTGTGCTGGGTAAAGGGAAGGGTGGGAAGCGCCGCGTCCTGCGTCCGCTCCTGCAGCGCTGTGGGCAGCTGAGGCTTCTATCCTGGGAAAGGTCAAGTGCCTCCTAACAGGAGCATTAGAAACTCAGCCCTGTGCTCTGCAGAGCTCAGCCTCGGCCCCATAATTCACATTGCCAACGCCGAATGCAAAGCTGCTGTCCTAAGGGAGCCACGGGCACCACGAAAAAGTCAAGCGGTTTTATTCCTTCTTTTCCTGTCATTGCAAGGACGAAATCCCACACCAACAAAATTAATTTATTTCTTTGATGAAGGCAACAACCAGAAGAGAAAAATGGTAAGAAAAACAAACCTGACCTTGGGACATTTGTGACACACTGACAAGAATACAAAATGGCAAGAAGTCCTATTTTTAAAAGCCATCATCCTGCTGCTGTCGGACTGCACTTATGTCAGCATAACCCACAGCAGCTTTCTGGCTCGGCCAGCCCTCCTCCGTGGCAGAAAACTGCCTCCACGCCTCTGGATGACAATATTCACTTGGAGAAAGAAGCTGGGCTACAACCTAAAACCACTACTACTATCCGTGCCTCCCTTTTAAGAAATAACCTTTAAAACCTCTCGCATGTGTCTGCATCTTAGGGAGATTGAAGTTTGTGGTTAAATAAATAAATAAAAAAAAATACACAAAGGTTTTCATTTTATATGTGTGCTTAAAATTAGGCATGCCTCATTCTGCTGAGGACTCCAGATCTGCAAAGGAAAGAAACAGAGGAAGGCAGAACCAAAATGCAAATAAACAGTCAAGGCACAAATAGGACTTACACACTCACAGAAACATGGAAAGCTTCAAAGAAGTCTTTATAAGATTAGCTTCATGGTCTTACATTGCAAATGAACAGTTATAAGTAAAACTAGCATTTTCTTGGGGTCTCCAGGTTAAGAATATATTAAAACACTTGGATTAATGAGATCTAATGCACTCACCTAAAGCAGGAAAAATCCTTTTTTAATTACTCTAAAGAAAAACGCAATAATTAATAACCACCAGGAATAATAAATCAGCCAGTGTAATCTCATTTCCATTACCTTTATTAGCTAAAGAGATTGGTAGATCAAACCCAATTTCATTCTTCCAGAAATAAATATACTATTATTTTTAGCCTCATTTCCCAAGACGGCAAAGTCAATGTACTTGGGCTGCCTGGCTGTTTGTCCACTCAGATAAGTTTTGAGCCTGCTGGCCAATTTCAACCTAATTTAATGAAGACATAGTGGTTTCAGAGATGTTAAAGTCACCCCTGTTTTGTGAACAATCTCTGGCCAGGAAGGAGCCAAACAAATGCCCCCACCTTGAAAGGCAGTAGCGATGCAGTGTGAGACCTAGTCACCCCATTTCACAGAAACCGGTAGTGGATATAAAAAGTTTCACAGCCGGGCACAAGGAGAGAGACGGAATATAGAAGGATACATGGGGAACAGAGAGAGTTTGGAGCTATTGCATGGAGGGGTCAAATGCACATCAATATGTAACTAAGGAATACTGTGAGGGCGTAAGGATAAATAAATAAATAAATCCAGAAGCAACAGGGTTCACTAATTCCACCACTCCTGGAACAACTTATTACTAATTCTTTACACATCCTGATGTTTTTTTGCCACACCAATGCCCATGCAACCATCCCCAAGCAACCCAAACTTCAACAGAACAGACTCAGTTGTTGGAGCTGAGGGGAGTCCTCAGGCTGGTGTTTTGGCTAAAACCATTTGAAAATTTCTGTTCTGCATCTGGCATCTGTATATGTTAAAGAAAAGCAAAGGTTACATCCGGACTCTGTTCTCACTCCTAATCCAGAGGACCACGGCCACCCAGCAGCAGCACAATAACAGCAGGCCAGGAATGGAGCTCAAGAGCAGGAATAGTTTGACTGGAATGACGGGCACAGGCAGGGAAAGGAGTTGACTACTTTGCAAAAGCATCCCGCCTTAAAGAGAGCACCTCACCGGCCGGCAGAGTGAGCAGGCATCGCTTTGCTCACAGAACAAGGAGCTGACCTGGCGAGGTCCCCTCCTCTCTGCCTGCAGCCGTGCGGCAAACCCTCAGCCTTTATCCCTTCTGTTCGTAAATTAGATTTGGCTTGTGACTCGTGCTGGTTTAGCAGTTCACTGCATGCCTGCTACATGCAATCTGCAGAAGGCAAATTGCCTAGCGCCCAGGCTTAATCATATCTGCCTTAGACAGCTTGAGTGTATTATGCAATAAAAGTAGTACTGCAAGATAATCTTTAGAGATACAAGGACAGTATAACTAACACAACAACGTTATCAGTAAAAGCTTTGCAAGTACGAGTCGCCATTGTAGAAGCTTAGACTGAACTTCACTTTAGTTACATTAATAGATAAAATGGATGGAAAACAGTGGTGGAGAGAAGATTCAGGAGAAAGAAATGATCTGGGTTTTCCCGGGACAGAGGACAGAAAGCCCACTTAGTCACCAAATAGCCAGTAGATATATTTGTATATATATATTTTTGATTTTATATAGGATAACATTATTATATTTATTTATCCTCAATAGATCAGATTAATATTAATACTATCCAATTACCTAGATGCTAAAAAAACCTTCTTTGAAAATTTCCTCAAACTATCCCTAAAGTCCCACAAACTGGGGGGACAGTCCTTAACAAGCTGACGAGTGGGTCGCGTTCTCTGAAGGAAATTCCTAACCAGTTGATCACAACATATTTCATGATATTACTAAAATATTTACCAAATGGATATGGTGCAACATACCCTTCTGTTTGCAAAACCCTCCTAAGGCCAAAAATAGGTTATGACTTAAAAATAATATGCACCACAGTGGAAGTAACGCAATATACCCTGACCAGTTAGTAAGTCGTGAGGTGTCACACTTCTATTTTTAGCAATAAATCATGTTTTTTCCTGGGCAACAACAATGACTACTTTCTTTATGCATCAGTTATCTAGTGGCCATCCATTTACTAGGATGTTGTGACAGTGTTTATGGCAAATACTACAAAAATGATGACCAGCATTACCCAGAGGTTGTGCTGGAATGGCGAGGCACACTTTAGGTAAACACCAAACTTCTCCCGGGTGCCTTTTTGGCTGAAGTAAACCAGCAGAAGAGGGATGACAAAGTGGGTCACAGTCACAGCATAGGAGCCAGCTATTCTTACAGTCACTTCTATGTTCTCCATGGTCAGAGCACTTGTGGTTGACAGTGTTGGAGCACGAATGAGCACAGCCCACAGAAAGTCTCTCAAACCACTGCATTTAGGGCAAAAACAGCACTTACCTTGAGTGTTGAATATACTCCAAAGAAATAAATGAGGAACAGCCTAGGAGCAAGACAGCAATCAAAAAAAAAAAAAAAAAAGAAAGATCATAATTGCTTGAATCTTACCATTTTAGCAGTTGAACAGAACTGGCAATGAAAGGGTATAAAAGACCCCAACCACCAGGAAAACAGCACCAATCCCAGCATCAAGGTGATTCCAGATCTGCCTGGGAGGAATGACCTGGGGACGGACTGTGTGGGACAGAGCAGCTAGCTGGATTTCCTGCACCTTGGCTTATCACCAGGGGATGGAAAGACACTGTGAACACGGAGTAAGAAACTGCAAGAAGAAAGAAGAAAATCAGCATCTACAAACTTGCAGGTAAATTCGTCATAAGGACCTCTCACATTTCTAGACTAAGCCTGCTGCAATGTCCTTTTGTGTTTGATTATATTTTTTTAATAATCCTGATGTTAACCATTATCACATCCTGCTTTCTGTTGTAATTACAGCAGGCAAGAGAGACGAGCCTGAAACATCAATGGATGCAGGTAGCACTCGACTTCGCAGAGCTCCAAATCAATTCCTTTTAGTGTGAGATTATCTTGAGCAAAACAAAAGAAAATCATTAGAAAACAAATGCAACGGAGAGTGAAATGCAGGTTGTCAAGTAATGTAAATAAGGGCCCTGTTTAAGGAGGACATGACACATTACAGAGTGCAGATACCCAATCGCTCACTAAATGAGCGGGACCTGGTGAAAACTCAGAGTATGGTGTCCAGCCCAGACCAAGAAAGATCAGTCCCGTGACTTAAATACATGCCAAATGGATTACCTGGCCAACATGCCATTTCACATGATGCCAACTCATCTTCAGTTGACTTCTAACATGTGACAAAACGTGGGCAATAAATTCCAGGATGCCGGCACAACATCCTGCACGACACCCACAGCACTGAGCAGCTCTAGCTGCTGTCAATGTCACATGCTATGATAAATTCAGACTCATTTCTTTTTGCTGTAAGAAGCATTCGACAACCAAACAGCAACCTGCTAAGATGCTCTAAACTGTCCTAACCAGGATAACTAGGGTGAGGACGTGACCGAGGAGCCCTCCTCACTCTAAATTCTGGCATTTCTCGTAGACCTTTATCAGCTTTGTTATCAGAGACATACACATATGTAACAAAGCTGGAGACCCAACGCACATTGGTGTGGTATTTCACTGCTGAAAGCATTCATGGATCTTGTTTCTACCTCTTCCACAGCTGAATCTACAACTTGCCATCCAAGTCTTCAGATACTCATATCCAAGCATTTCACTAGTATCTCACCAACAATGGAGAATTTTCTGCACTCTTTTCTCTAGCAGGATATATTATTTTCAAGAAGTAAAAATTTCTCTTTCCTTGACATAAGTGAGTTAAACAATCAAGTAAGACTACGTAGATTATCCCTAAAATGGTGGCTTCTTTTACAATTGTTCTGCTAGCTACTCCAGTTAACCCAGTTACAGTGGCTTTATTAGTTGATTGCAAGTAAGATCCTGTCTAAATGAAGAGGAAGATGTGAAAACATCTGCCAGAAAAAAATGCCACGCGATTTCCCATAAAATTCCCATTTATGAATATTTTAGTCCATGTTTAGCCTGCAGCCCCTTATTCCACACAATCTTCATTAACTTTTAGTACTAACATTATTGTTCACCAAAATCTAAAGCAAAAGATGAACCTGGGCATGTAAAACATTTGTACATTTTTATACCTTCTATGGTGCAGCATACATAAAAGGAATGTGATTTCTGTTTCTCTGCTTCCCTGGCGGACTTACTGCTCCAAGGAACCCCACCATCTTATTTCTTGCCTTTTTTTATTTGCCTGTACATAACTGAGAACAAAACTAGAAGAGCTTTACAAGACAGCCAAACTCCAACAGCCTCAGTGCAGGAGGCAAACTCCTATGCAGTGCTCGTGCTCCTGCTCCCAGTGGCAGAGATTTCTATCACATCCTTGCTGGCAAAACCTTAGAACAACTCCACTGTAGCAGAGCTGTTATAAATTCACGAGAGCACAGCAGAGATCAGTCTGGGGCCTGTCTCATGTGAACCAGGCACAGTTTTGCATGCCATCCATGTCAGGCTTCTTAAGGGACCACCTCTTAAAGCTTAAGAAGAGCACACCATCATTGCCTCCTCGGAGGGAGCGTGTCCCATTCCGCCTCTTGCCGTTCTCCAGTAAAGCAGCAATACCGTGTACCCGAGAGAATACCTCCACACAGCAAAGCAGGTAGGTAACAGTGAGGCCGAAAACTGCACTCAACAGCAGTGGAAGACATGCAGCACTCAGGCATCTACTTGCAGCAAATCCTGCAAGCATATCTGTAAAAGGTTTTCTTTATTTTAGTAGGAATAATGTAATAGTCAAATTGGTTTTGCACAGATCATTGTTATAATGGGGGTAGCAAGAAAAGGAGGAGGGATTATTTGCGGCCTTTCAGTACTTAAAGGGGGCTTATAAGAAAGATGGGCACAAAATTTTTAGCAGGGCCTGCTGCAATAGGACAAGGGCTAATGGTTTTACACTAAAAGAGGGTAGATTTTGACCATGTCTAAGGAAGAAATGAGGGTGGTGGAACACTGGCACAGGTTACCCAGAGAGGTGGTCGATGTCCCATCCCTGGAAACATCCAAGGTCAGGCTGGACGGGGCTTTGAGCAGCCTGATGGAGTTGAAGATGTCCCTGCTCGTTGCAGGGGAGGTTGGACTAGATGACCTTTAAAGGTCCCTTCCAACCCAAACTATTCTATGATTCTATGATTATTCTCCCTCCTGAGCCTCCTATAATTAAGTTAATTCTATCAGGATAACCATTACCTGGGTGGACCCAGTCCTGTAAAGACCTTTCTTTTCATGCATTAGCGAATTATGTTTTAATTCCTCATTATCACTGACGGAACTAATATGTGGAAACCCACGCACGCATAGATAATACGGCAGTTTGCACCCGTCTTTGCTCGCTGCCTCCTCTATGGAGTTACTGTGCTCCGTGCCGTACTCAAGTGCCTGAACAGCCTGCTGATGAGCTGCGCTCACTCTCCACATTTAAATTAACAATATTGTGTATCATTACCTGGACTTAATTTATTCTTGATCTTTGGCTTCTTAATAGAGAAAAATACAATAAGAAAGAGCCATCCAGCAGGCGGTTTTTATCAATAGATTATTCAGTATGTTTTGCTATTCCAAATTTGAAGCCTTTTAAAGCGCTTCTACTCCACTGCGTATTGAACCCTGTGGATGTTTCTTATCTCATCTACTTCTCCTTGTCTCATTCTGTTAGAGACCCTCCCTGTCGGATAAAGTCATCAGGTCTTTGGATAAGGAGAACCAATTTCTTTCACTTGATTAACTGCATGACTTAATGCTATCAGCTGCATTAGGGGACAGAAGCATGAGACAGGCTATCAGGGAACCAAAGTCAGCCACACAAATCTCTGCAGCACCAGCACCATGAGGTTTGAATCATCAATTGCACATGCCCAGGGAGTTTGCCTGCAATAATAAAAACATTTCTTGTAGCTTTCAAAGGAAACGGGTAGATTGACTGTAGAGACCAAAAAAAAAAAAAAAGCTACAGCATCACTTTTATATTGCTTGCAAAGCTTGAGGTGGGTAAGGTGCAAATTTTTGGCAATCCAGATGCGAGGATCTGTTAAGATATGCCTAAGTAACTACAAGTATTAAAATACGGGAAGTTAACATTGGCTCTACCCAGGTGTGACCAGGCAGACGAGCATCCATCGGAGAGTAAACTCTCAGCTGCCTGAAGCCTGAGAAAGCCCTGACAAGCTTTTCACACTGACTAATAACTTAGTAAGTGCTTCTTAAGTAAGTGTCAGGTCTAAGCCAATGCTAATCTGCTAAATGGCTGTTGAGTGTTTCAACGAGAGCTTCCCAACACACCAGGAAGATGTTTTGAAGTCCTGGAGAGCAGCCCAGTTGTGCCAGCAGAGGTACACCAGCACGTGTTGAACAGGGCACGGCAAAACCGGAGCTCTCCCAGAACCCGAGTGAGAGCTCCTGCAGCAGCAACACACCCAGCCCCTTGTTCACCAGCCGCCTGCCTTAACGACACCTTCATATATCTTCAGCTCATGAACTGCTCAGCTGGAGTAAGGTTTAGAAGTTTTGCTGGGAAGAAGATAAAGGGGAGCATGCTGGCCAAGTCAGATAAGGCTTTTGCTTTTAAATCAAGCAGTTTAGTTCAAATCACTAATAAATGCAAGCTATTTTTATCCAATGGCATTCATCAGTCGACTCTAATACTTCAGTATCCATGTCAAAACTGTCATATGTGGTAGATGTCTCCGAAGAGGAACTGGGACTGATAAAGTCTGATAAAGCTAACCAGCTTTACAGAAAGCTTCACAGAAACTCTTGAAATGTGGAGTCCAGGCCCAACACCCAACTTGGTAAGCTGCTGTCTGATATTAAAACCCTTGTACCATGTCAGGCAGAAAAGCGTCCAGAACAAATATCACCATGGCTAACAAGAACATGGAGTGAACTGCAAAATAATTAAACTCCCATGTCAGGGAAAATCTGACTGATTGCTATAACTCTGATTAGTTGCTCCCCCTGCTCTGGAGAGCATTAGCATGAGAGTGGGAGATAACCTTAATGTTTCAGTAAATATTGAAGCTATCTGTTTAGCAGCATGAGCAAGGTTATCAGCCCAGAAGAGGCTTGTTTCAGCTAATTATCACAACCTCTTCCCCTCTTAATGCTGACACATGTGTAAGGGTGGAGGCACGGCTTCCCCAAACAAGAAACCAGTCCAGTCTTGGGCACTTCTCAGCAACTGCTATTCTTCATGCCTGTTGAGGCCACTTCTTTCACCCAGCTAGATGGTACGGTAACTTGCTCCACTCTCTGCAACAACTGCTTTCTAGAGATCAGGACTTTCAGCCCTTTTTTTAAATTATTTTTTTATTAACTAAAAGAATTTACATCTCTAAGGCAATTCCCAGCCCTGCTGCAGTTCAGCCATTTGACAGGAGCACACCAAACCTAATCCATATATATGGGAAATTCATATATAGATAGATAGGTATAAAGTTCCCAAATAAAAGGTATTCATTATCTGAAGCCCAGTGTCCAGGCCTTTTTCTGAGATGCTCAGCTCCAGCCATCTCACATGCTGCAGGAGAAAGCAATAGGTCTCACTACCCAAGTAGATTAACTCTCCAGAGCTTTTCTAATTAGAGATACCAGCTCCATGCCAAGGAAATGTGTTTGCTGCAGCTTATTTTAGCTCTGCAGTTCTGACAAACCAGTTACTTTTCTTCTTATGATCTTGTGTAATTGGAAGACAAACTTTTTCTGAATAATGAATGCTCAGAAATACCACTGCTCATGAAGCAATGCTTTTTCATGATACAAAGAGATCTATAAAATGATAGCTTAACAATAACAGAGAAATTGCTCCTGTAAATCACAGAAGCAGAGAAGGGTTGAGGTTGGCAGGAGGTCCCCACTCCAACCCCTGCTCACGCTGGGGCCAACTTCAGTGTCAGATCAGGTTGCTCAGGGCTGTGGCCATTTAAGCTTTGAGTGTCTCCAAGGACAGAGGTTGTCCCACCTCCCTGAGCCCCTGTTGCAATGTCTGACCACCCTCACAGTGAAAACATTTTTCCTATCTAACCAGAATTTTGCTTGCTGCAAACTCTGCCCACAGCCCGTTGCCCTTTGTTGTGCAGCTCTGAAGAGAGTCCAGCTCTCTTCTCTGTAATTTCTCATTGGACATTGCATTTATTCATTTGATTTGCTATTTGATGTTCTCCCCATTGTAAGCTTTTAAAAACCAGGCCTTATTCCGTTGTGATGTTATCGGACAGAATTGGGAAGAGACGCTTCTTCTATATGAGTGACTCCTGCGCACAAGGACCCCTTCTGCAGAGCAATGTGGGGAATTAAGACCCTCAGCCAAAAACAGCCCTAACAAAAACTCATGTTGGTCAGAGGAATGAATATTTCTTAGCTTACCTTTCATTTCCACTTTACTTTGAGGGCGGTTTAGTAGCACTGTTGGCCCTGGAAAGCTCAGCTCATGTTAGTACAAAGCACTGCGCCCAAGACTCGGTGGCAACACAGTGGAGCAGCCAAACAGTGACAAGGATGAACACATTTTCCTAATTCCTTTCGAGCTTTTTTCCTTATACCAGGCCAGAATTCACAAAAGTTTCTAGTTCTTGCCACTTGTTCCAAAGCACACAAAATGTTGTGCCTGAGGACCTTCTCCATCTGTTACTTACCATGTGCAAGAGAGAAGTTGTTGTTCTTTCCCATTTAAAAAGGGGAATAAATGTTTTCTTCCCTATATTCCATCTCTGATGATATCGCAGAGCCTCATGTCCCACCACTGCCCATCCACCCAGGAGCAATGGGATCCTGTGCATTCAGACGACAGGCTGCAGAAGTTGCGGAAGTTATCAGGCTTTTCTTTCCTCCTCCACCATTAGTTTGCAGACAGCTGTAATGGATATGCAGACTAACCCCCACCAAAACTTAACATTTTCTGTAGTGAAGCTCAGGTAAATCCTTCCCAGGCACTATTTCTAGCTGAGGGAATTATGCTCAGCCGCAGTCTATAGGATTTGTCAGTCTCAGTCCTCCTCCTGGTGGGGAGAGTTGTAATGGCTCAGCACCGGGGGAAGGAAGGAGAGGAGGAATTGGGTATGGGATGTGCCTGGTGAATGAGCCACCCTTACCTCCCCTCAAGGAAAGCCTCTCCAGATGGACAGCCAAGACTCAGTCATGGAGCCAAAAAGGAGCATTTTCCTCCTGCTGTAAGTCGTGGCACGTGGGTAGCACAGAAAGGCACCGCTTCCCTGCCCAAAGTTGGCTCTGTAGCAAAGGGAGTGAGAAAAATCAAGCCAAAGAGCTGTTTCTCTTCCTCCACCACCAGCTTTGACCAGCTCTGAGCTCCCTGATGTGCAGCACAGAGCTAGCAGCAAGTAAACGGCGTCTTGCAATGGAGGGCTGAGGAGCCAGAAGATGGACGTTAAGGGTGTACTGGCTCCTCAAAGGAGCAAACCAACAGCAGGACAAAGCCAACACTTCAGTGTTGTGGAGGAGCCCAGCACAGTGACAAGGTTTCCATTTGCCCTGACAGTTTCTCTCCACGTGTTACTTGTGTGCCTCAACCATCTGAACTGAAATCAAGAGCTGGGACTTGCACTGCCCACCCTTCCCCACAGGCTGACCCGACACCGTGTAACATCACAGAAATGAGGAAACAGATGGAAGCGAATAAAAGGTCAATGCAATACAGAGGCATTGAGAGAGTTTTCTGTGCTGTTTCCCTTGGACGACATCAAGGGCTCAGGCCTCTGTCTCAACATACCACTGCAACTTCTGGTGGGTTTTTAATAGAAAAAAAATACCACAGGGTTATTTTAGTCTGTTTCCTTTTCTGCTTTTTCTCCTTCCCCATACTGTCTTGGGAGAAAGCAGCTAGAGGAGTTTCAGCTGTTGCCAACCGCTGTATTAAAACAATATAATTTTGGGTAGCCCCAAAGCATTATTTGTAGCCAAAACAAGCACAGCTTATAACTAAGCTTTTCACATCAGCAGGTCACAGGCAGGGGGTTGAAAAGTTGATTGCGTACCTAAGCACATATGCATCCCACGTAAATATCAAACATCAATTTGAAGTGTTAAATGCCCACAGCCCACCCACTGCACCCTTCAAACTACGGAGGGAGGAACATCTGAGGTGAGCTGAGTAACAACCCAGACGTGCACCTTGCTCTCTGCTTCCTGCAGAGCAAGCCCAGGGGGACTGGTGTCCCATCTCATGGAATAAATGCCAAACCTCAGGTGAGACGAACCCAAAGCCCTGTCCCAACATCCATTGCTGCCACCAACAGTTCTGCGAGAGTCAATAATCGAGCATCTTCGTCATTTCTGTATTATTTAAAAGTTCAGCTGTTGATTCTAGCAGCCTGTCACCGCAGCATATTGCTCTTCTCTATCTAAAACGGATGGTGTGGGGCGAGGAAGACAGTGGACACTTTTTTCTTCTCTGTTTGAGCTTTAACTCCACAGAAGTCCTTCTCCCCCAGACCTTTACACAGTGCTCTTACGTGCAGCACACAGGCTAAGACACTAACCCTGAAAGAGCTCCCTGTAGCACAAATTCAGCAGCAGTACCAAACTACAGAGCGGCTCTTGTAATTCGCTATCTGCTAATACAGTATTATACATCAATCAATAGGTCAGAGGATTCCACGGCTCACTAGTTTTGTGGAACCAATTAACTGGGTGATAAAGCTTAATTTATTACGGGATCTGCTAGAACACTAATTGTTTGCAGGAGGAAATAAATTGTTTACTTAGATTTAACAGAGGAATGATTCCCATTTATATATGTGTACATATATATAAGATGATGGAATATACAGACATCAGTTCCAAGCAGCTGCAGTATGTGGTGTTGAGTGGCTTTGCATTACAGCGTGAAGCCAGGGCCACCAGGCACAGCAAGCTCTGTGGCTGAGCCCCTCCGCTCCGCAGCATACCGCAAACCCTGCAGCAGCACAAACAGCCCCACGCCACGTCCGTCGAGCATGCCTGTTGGTGCACGCCATAGGTACCAGTGCTGGTAATGTGTTCTGCGTTCAGTCTGAAAACTTCTGCTTGGGGCTGGCTGCAATGTGTTTCAGTCTGTTGAGTAAGAAGCAGAGATTTAAGTTAGACTGGAGATGAAGACTGGAGGAAAGCAGCATGGACCTTCCTCCTTTTGCATCCCTTCTGCACTGGTAGAAAAGCAGCACTGCTCTGCATGCAGAGATTTAGGATCCTTTAAGCGGTAAAAGGTAAGGAAAAAAAACAGAATAAGGCACTTCAGTGGCCACCAATGAGCCTGTGTGAGCTGTGTTGCCATTAATCCCACGGGCTTGGCAGGGAGCCTGGGCGGGGAGCAGCTGCAGCACACAGCCGTGTGTAGGTGTGTGGCAGCACACAGGCCAGCGCAGCATCACGCATGACGCAGCTCCAGCATGACCGAGCTGCAGCTACCCTGCCCAGCAGCTGCACGGCTGGTTTTACCGTCTCAAACCAGCCGAGGTGGCTGTGCAGCGTGCTGTGACTCAGACGTGCCCTGATAGACTCTGCCTCGCTCCGGCTGGCATTGCCAACCTCCAGGACCCATCTCCGCATTAGCCCATCTGCCAGCTGGGCTCTGCTGCACCACGATGGGTTTTCCCCTTACTTCACCTGCCTAAAAAAAGAGGAGAGTTTTCCTTTGGGATTTAGCTGCAGCCCCACACAAGCCCCAAAGAGCACCCGCACCCGGCACTAGTGCCACACAACATCACGGTGAACTTGATACCACCAGCGCAAGGAGGGAGATGCCCAGCAGAGCAGAGCAGATTAACCCACACAGACAGCGGCTGGGGGACCACAATAGGCACTGACCCTCCCAAGGCCACACGTCCCCGGGCGACAGCATGCCGGCAGATCGCGTACGAGGCTTGTAGTACAGCTGAGATGAAGCGAAAGGCACTGCAGCGTGAAAAGATTGGCATCCACCCAACAGGGCTGCTGCTTAATGGACTGATTTTAGATACATATATTTGGACAAGGAGCAATCAATATTGTACAGAACAGCACAGCACATACATTGTCTCCAGCCAATTATGCCGCACTCTCTGCTATACAATATTCATTTTAGTGTTACCCTGAAAGGAGGGAGCATGCCAGGTCAGCCAAATAAAGTGACAGTCGTTGCTATACAACCCAGTCCTCATTTCTTTGAAAACCCATGACAATACAGCACAAATCCTGACGACCAAGCCCTTACAAAGCACAGTTCTAGGAAATCCATTAAATGGGTTCATCGTCATTGCTGTTTTCTCTTGCTAGTGCCACACATCCTGTTCAGGCTCTGCTGCCGGCTGCAGTCCATGCCCAGCATCACCCCTTCCCACCAGGCACCCACTGGTAACAGCACACCCCAGCTCCCCAGGGAGAAGCAGGAAGGAGTGCCGGGGACTCAGCTCATCCTCCTCTTCCTGACCAAGTACAGGGAGTTTAGGGGAACATCATAGATGCTCAAATTGAGCCCGAATACCTAGGGGCCTTACCCTGTGCCTGGGTATCTGCCTACGGGTTCACCCATCACAGGGCAGCACTGTATGGAAAGCCATATTATGGCACCAAGGATGCTGCTGTGAGCCAAAGTGCCTGTCCTTGACACAGCACTGCAGTCTGCTGGGTCACAGCACCCTTCACCTCTGTGCACATCAAGGTATAATCCGTAAAATACCATAACCATCCCTTTCTCCCAACCTTCATCTCTCTCTTCTCCAAGGCCAAAGCTCCCCTCACAGCATCTTCAGCTCTCGTAAGTTAGTCTCATACTATCTGGCATCTGTTTTAAAACCTCAGAATGGCAAAGGAAAAAACCAAACAGCTAAAAAAAGCAATTATTATAATGAGTCTGTGTGCAAAAAGACCCTCAGTTGTTTGAAGCCCACAATTCAAAGGTATGGCTTTTACACGCAGCCGGCCAGCATAACACACACTGCTGTAATGCTCTGTGCAGTACCTGGAGGTGCTTCTCTATCCCAAATAATAGGAAATTAATGTTTGCAAAAGGCTTTCGAGTGTTTCCAGGCAGGAAATATTACAGGAGGCAGTAGAATCAGTATTATTTATATAGCTCTCATTACAACAAACTAGAACTCCACACCGTCGCTGTAATAAAGCGTTACCCAGGAGACCACTGAAAAACCTGAACGAAATCCTGTAATATGCAGGGATGAAATAAGAACACAAAAGTAGACAGCCTTTCGGATCATTTGACGTTATCCCTTTAAACAGAGCTGCCTCGACATATGTTGTGCATTGCAGGGGATTGGCACATCAGCAGAACACTCTACAACAGCTGCAGGACACTAAAACCCACTTTTTCCTTCTCACCTGTATTTCTTGGTTTAATTCTTCCCATTTTGTTTTCTTACTGATGTGAACATGCCTCTTCCATTGGGGGATTTGGCAGTAAGAAATGCCAGGGGATAGCCCTGGCAGGTACTGCCCGGTTTGAAGGCAATACTGAACAATCTTCATGCAGAAGATCCCTAGCAGGGACTGACTGAGCCAAATCCCTCCTGAAAGACCAGGATATTGCACTGCAGAGTCCCATAAGCCACCTTGTGCATCTCTTCTTAAGCGACCAGCTACAGCAATAGCAGCAGCAGCACGTGCTGCAGAAATAAAGCCAAATATTCCCTGTGTTTGGACCGTGCCCAAAGGGCGAGCAGTCTCTACCTGGTTTTTTGTCACAGTGGCTGCATTGACTGAGCCGCCGGGGCTGACGCCGCAGCTCTGCCTACGCACGGTACGTATGTACCGGCACTGCTGACCTGGCCAGTGGCTTTGCCTCTCTCTGGGTGCGGCTACGGGCTTGGCCGGAGGGTAACAGTGTTTTTGCACCTATAGCCAAAGTGGCTCTTTATTTTCAGGCACAGGCAGCTTGAACGGAGTGCCCCAGGAGCTGCTGAGCTGCTTGCTCGGCTCCCACTGAGGCTTGCTCCTCCACCGCAACCAAGAGACACACACCCCGGGGGCGAGGGAAAGCCAATATTACCTGCTGCACAGAGAAGCTTGTTAGTATTGATATAGAAACCCAAAATCAGGCCACTTCAGTCTGTCCTATTTGTGGAAGCAATAGTTCTCCATAGGTGCTTAAGTCAATACAGAACCGACCATGGCCAAAATAATCTCATTTCAGATCTGGATCCATTTCAGAACAATTTTGGCTAATTATCAACGTTGGTGATTTGCAGCAGAGTTTTCGGTCAGCATCTCAGTTGTGCCTGTTAGAGACCCTCAGGAGCAGCCGAGCTGCATTACTGTGGAAGGAGCTGGAGAGGGGTTAAGCTGGGAGCCTGCAGGCACCCGACGGGAAGGGATGCTGAGCGGGGTCAGCCCACACACTGCTCTCCTCTGCTTACACACGCTGGGGAGGGAGCGAGCTGGGACAGGCACAAGCCAGCCCAATTAAACCCATCCAGAAGCACTCACAGAGTCGAGGCCAGTTAAAGCTGCTAGCTGTCACCAGCAAGACTGTTATATTTTAACTCACGGTGTATTTCACAGGACTGCTGAGACACGGACCTCTGGCCAGGATCCCTCCTTTTATGAAAAACTCTCATTAAACAACTCCTAAACAAGCAGGTTTGTGTTACTTCTTAGCAAACATGTGAAGACAGGTTGCCCAAGGAGAGTCCTGAGCAGTTCATGCCAACTGTTAATACATTTAAAAAATACAGCAAGATCCATCTGAGGACTTTAGATAAAGCTCAATACCACGGAATTTTTACAGTTGGAAGGGACCTCTAGAGGTCATCTAGTCCAACTCCCCTGCTGACGCAGGAATGCCTGGAGCATGTTACTCAGGACTGCATCCAGGCGGGTCTTGAAAATCTCCAGAGAAGGGGACTCCACAACCTCCCTGGGCAGCCTGTTCCAGTGCTCTGTCACCCTCACCATAAAGAAGTTTTTTCTTGTGTTTGAATGGAACTTCCTATGTTCCAACTTGTGCCCGTTGCCCCTCGACCTGTCACTGGGAACCACTGAAAAGAGTCTGGCCCCATCCTCCTTCAACCCACCCTTTAGATACCTATAAGCAAGAATAAGGTCTCCCCTCAGCCTTGTCTTCTCCAGGCTAAAGAGTCCCACCTCTCTCAGCCTTTCCTCATAAGGGAGGTGCTCCAATCCCCCAGTCATCNCATCAGCAAACTTGCTGAGGATACACTCTGTCCCCTCATCCAGGTCATTGATGAATATGTTGAACAAGATCGGGCCAAGTATTGACCCCTGGGGGACATCACTGGTTACAGGCCTCCAACTTGACACTGCTCCATTAATCACAACCCTCTGAGTTCTGTCATACAGCTAGCTCTCAATCCACCTCGCTGTCTCCTCATCTAGCCCACACTTCCTCAGTTTCCTAATGAGGATGTTATGGGACACAGTGTCAAAAGCCTTCCTGAAGTCAAGGTAGATGACATCTCCTGCTCTCCCCTCATCCAGCCAACCAGTTATAACATCATAGAAGGCTATCAGGTTGGTCAAACATGATTTACCCTTGGTAAATCCGTGTTGACCACTTCTGATAACTTCCTGTTCTTCAACGTGTTTGGAGATGACATCCAGAACAAGTTACTCAATTACTTTCCCAGGGACAGAGGTGAGACTAACCAGCCAATTATATATATAAGCCGATACTTATAAATAAATGGGGTATCTGGGAACTAAAGGTCAGCTAATCTTCATATCATCATCAATGATGGAAAATGAAGTGTCAAACCAGGTATTTTGATTGCATCAGTACTTTGTTTGACAGAGACCTAAGCCTGAAGCAGATTTCCATGGGCAGTAGATTTTCAATCTAAAAGTGTTTTATACAAAAGTACCCAAATTATTTTAAAATTAGTTAACCAATAGGTACTACATGATAAACAGGCAAATAGCCAAATAGTTTCTGTCCTCAGTTCAACCCTATTCAGCACGTTACTCAATTATCTGGGAAATACCCAAACCCATTACTGATACAGTTTGTACATGGCAGTACTTGGTGCCAGGAACAGCACTAATGATGGGAACAGATCTGGAAAGCTGGGTAATATCAGCTGATTTGAGCAAAGTGCATAGCTGCAAATGGCACATTGCCTGCCAAAGGACCAAGTACACAGGTCATGCTAATAACATGGACAACAGTATTTTGATATCAGCAATTAAGAAAAGGAAATGGGGAGGTTTGTACAGACCCAGCCGCACATGAAGTCCTCATGTGATGCTGTTACTAAGAGGGGAGAAGCAATCCAGGGCTACACAAATAGAACATTTACAAGCAAGTGCAGGGAAATGGTGTTATTTCAGCATCCAGTATCCAAGATACCATTGCTAAATGCTGTGAGCAGCTCTGCTGACCATATTTCAAGGATAGTCTTGAAAATACGTGAAGGATTCAGACAAGACTCTGAAGTTATATTGGCTCTGGAAAAGTTGCCTGATAGTAAGAGGCTTTCGTAGCTCAGGCTATGCAGTTTTCCCAAGAGGCGGTAGGGATAATTCAGCCATGGTCAACAATTACCTCCCAGAGGAAGAAACTCTGATAGCACGCGGCTCCTAGCCCAGCCAAAACAGATGCATTGCAGAAGCAGTAAATGAAGTAAATATTTTAAAGCAGAGGGCAAGCAGGCACTGGCAGCAAAGCCCTGGGGTGTGACCAACTCCACTCCGCTCAGTGAGAATCATAGAATGGTTAGAGTTGGAAGAGACCTTAAAAATCATCTAGTTCCAACCCCCCTGCCATGGGCAGGGACACCTCCCACTAGACTAGAAGCATGGGTGAGGTGTGGAGAAAACCCCAGGGCTCAGGCTGCAGTTAGGAGCCCAAACCAGAAGGTGCAGGTGGTGTTTCGATGTGCAAGGTGGCTCCTTCTGGCTTGGACACCTGAGCAAGGTGGGCACTGGGGGTCCTGCATGAGAAATCTCTCCCAGTCATGCTTAAATGCTGTCCCCAGCTGCCCCATCTCTGCCCAGTGTGTGACAGCATCCTTTAAAAGTACTGAAAATGAGGTTAATGGCAGTGGGAAAACTTTCAAGTGAATAAAAGAAAAGGATGGTTCATGGAGAGTACCTGGGGAGCCGATGGCTCGGACTGCCTGCCAGAGCCATTTGCAATGCAGAGGACAACTGAGGTCTTCTGGGGTTTATTCCTCTGAAGGGAGACATGAGCAACATGAGGATGTTTTTGGGCTGTGTTGCTGTACCTTCCTGCTGAGACCATCGCAGGGTACAATGGATGCAAAAAAGATCATACACAGGACGCTGTCTCCAGCTGAAAAATATCATGTGAAGTGACTGAGCTCTGCGGCTGGAAAAGGGTCCCCAAGAAATGACAGAATCCTCCTGTAGTAGTAGAAAACCCTACTGGGTCCCTGTAGATTGCCTTTGAGCACGCCGTGGTCACGAGGCAGAAGCAAGCCTGATGAGGCCCATGCTTCCTGCACGGGAAACAGTTATGGAGCTGGCATGCTGCAAACTCCACACCCCCCACCCCAACGGCATTGACAGTAACGCAGCCCCAGACGACACTCGTCAAACAGTCATGCACACGAGCACGTGCACACTTAACCTAGTGGGACGTGTCCTTGCCCATGGCAGAAGGGTTGCAACTAGATGATCTTTAAGGTCCCTTCCAACCTAGACCATTCTATGAACCTCAACTCAGGCTCCTAGAAAATGCAGCCAAGTTCAATATTGCTCGTCGGGGAGGGGGTCAATGTCCCCCAGCTCCAACCTGCACAGCAGCCCCGCAGCCTCTGCCTGGCACCAGGCTCTTTGCCCAGCACTCGACCCCACAAAGCCTCAGCAAACCCACCAGCAGGGAGGAGCAGGACAAAATCCCTCCCCAGTGTCCGACCCAGGACTCCCCCACCTCCCTGTGCAGCTGCAGAATGGGCAGATCCTAACGCTGACCTGGGCTGAGGGCAGAAATCCTCATTTCTGCTCATTAGCAAGACCACTGGGGTCAGGTTATCATGCACCAGCAGAGCATGGGAGGACTCGTCAAGCCTTTATGCCTAATTATACATAAATTAACTACCCTCTCCAGTCACACGTCTGTTGTGCTTTCCAAACTACCTGAGCACTTACATCAAAACCTGTGCATGCATTAGGTGGGGGGACTCTACACGTGGTCTAACTAAAAAGAAAGGGGGCCGGGGGGAAATGCGACAAACCTCCAGAGCGACGAGGCAATATTTCCCATGTCAGAACAGCAGTTTTAATTCGAGGTTGGAATTTGATAGAAAGCTTTGACTAAAAGGAAATAAAGGCTGGCACTGTGAAAGAATATATTGCTAGTAATGGAGGTCTGCAGCATGAGATCTTTTCCAGGCAAAAACTACTTGTTGCAATAAGTGATCTAAAAAATTTAGTATTCATATAAGAATCTGTGTGCTTCAATAAGAACATTGCAAACAGCTTAAGTTTAAAACAAACAATCTCAGGAAAAAAGAGAACTCATTTTCAGTTAAGTTCCCCCATATCCTGCCCTCTCAAATCACTGCGAAGAGCATCCATACAGTCTCACAAATCCCACTATGTCCCTGTTCTTGTCAAATTCAGCAGTGTTTCTTCGATAAATTACATTCATTTCTATCATATTATTTTACTGAAAATTACAAGTCAGTTCTTCTTAAAGACCACACCAGTAAATTGGGTTTATATATAGAGAATTAGAAGATATACATATATATAGCATAAATAGAGTATATGCATGTATAGATGGGATCGTGATGTGCCATTACCAAAACAGCACTATCATTTCTATAGCTCTTAAAGAGCCTATTGTGATCTGTGATTCATGTATTTTCAGGAGCTGTTCTTGTCACCCAGAGCTCTATACCTCCTTCATTTTTCTGGTTAAAATAGATATTTATTTTTTTTTTAGGTCTGCATGATAAGTTGTTCTGGAACAGTTATTCTTGTGTGGATGCCCTCGGTCTGGAATGAAAGGCTTTATCTATATGCTCAAAACTCTTAAACATTTCTCCTATTCCAGATGAGGAAAGCAAGGAACAAACCAAGCAGCCAGCCTGACTCCAGCCCACACGAGGGATTAGTCCAAACATCCTTACATTGGTGCTGGGCTCAGCCTAAGGACCCACATGCTCCGTTTATACAAATGCTCATAAATCAGGGCCTATCCTGTACTCATGCTGCCCTACAAAGTTTTTTCATTATTTGCATTTGTGGCACTAGGCAAATTTCCCACCCTCTCCACATAAATAAACCCATACACAGAGGCATGGAATTAGAAACAATCTTCCCAAATTTCTGCCATCTCCCCAGCTGGGGAGTAATGAAGCCAGGAACCAGATTTTTGCTGCGTTGATTGAGCATATTAGCCAGCAATTTTATCGGGACAATTTTAAATATCTGAGACTGCAGTGCCATTTTGGTTTCCTTCTGAACTTTTGAACAGTTACCCACCGACCCAGCCTGATTCAAGATTTAACATTCTCTCTCACATGCAGCCCACACCTCTGCATGCATGTTATTTTCCCCAATAAGTCTTTCTTTTTCAAATTTACTAAGAATGCTGCAATATAAAAAAGAAAAAAAAAATTACTCAACAAAAAATAACCCATAGAGGAAAAGATGTTTCTAGAACAACAGCAGATTTCAAGGAGCACTGTGCATCCTCAGCACATCCTTAGTGATGCAGTGGGTGATGCAGGCTGATGCAAGCAGGCACATGCCTCTGTTGAAACATTCAAGAAAAAAAATGTGACACTTTTTGGTGCTTTACGTGTGTTACCAGCCTGAAAAGGGAAAAAACTCCTTCTCTCCCCACCTGCCAGCCCCACAAACTCGGCCTGGCACCACAGATGTGTCTTCACCATAGCTCTTCCCATCCACCTCTGCTCCCATTGCTCAGCACCACTCCCCAACAGAACTGTCCTTTAAGAAATCATCTTTTTTTGCAAGTTTTTAAGTTGAATCAGTTCACAGCATGGCCAACAGCGCTGATGCAGCAAGAGTGCAGGATGCTGCTGCTGCTGGGCGCAAAGCGGGTGGCAAAGGTGAGGGACAGGCAAACCTTGGCTTTCCCTATTGTTACGGTTTGAGGGATCCACAACAGTTTATTGTCATTTAGACAATTATTCTGTCACCCGATGACCCCTCCCCACCCAGAAAGGGGAATCAGGAAGAAACAAGGAAACCTGGGGGATGAAATATAAACAGATTTAATAGGATAAGACTAAATAATTAACATTAATAACACTAATGAACCAATATTGATCCCGATAGCAATATAAAATATACAAGGATTATACTCAGCCCATTCTATCAGTAGGAAGCTGTGCCCTCCCAGCAGTGGACGGCAAATGTCAGACACTGCGAGTGCTACAGTTTTGGGAGGAAGGGAAGGGCTCAGGGGTCCGGCACCAGGGCAAGAAGTTCTCTGGATCACAGCCATCACAGAAAACTCCTCAGCAAGCTCTTTAATTTATATTGAATGTGATGTTCACGGTATGAAATAATCCTGCTGGTCAGCTTGGGTCAAGAGCCCAGGTCTCGCTCCTCATCATCCCTGCACCTGGCTAACTCAAAAAACTCTGACACCTTGAAACCCATATACCATAGCTGGCTATAAAGTAAATATTTTCACAAATTCAGACACTACAGTCTTCTAAAAGTGCAGTTCTCCCAAGCATTAGACAAGAAATTAGTCCTGTGTGGCTCAAACCAGGACATCCGTACTGGGAAGCGCAGCCCAGGAGCCTTGCTCTTGCACCAGCTGGGATCACATTCCCCACCTGCAATTCAAACACCACAAACTTGGCACCACTGGAAAAGCTCCTTCCTAACAAAGTGCACTCACGCAGTTAGCTGTATGCTGACACCTTTCCAGGGGGTGACTGGTCCAGCCAAGAGGAGAGAGATGTAAGGGGAGAGAGGAGACTATGCAAACACCATCACAAGATACAAGCGCCTCATCCTTGTTCTTGGGTTCTTCATCACATCTGTAAGTCAAACGCTACACTTTCACCCACTTTACAGACAAGTGACTGAAGCCTATGTGGGAACACAGATAATTCCTGTATCTGAGGGATTTGGGCACTCAAATCACAGACTTCCATCAAAAGCCCACAGTGATTTCAGTGACTTGCCTAGGGGCAGGAAAGGACCCTGCAGCAGTGCACGGAATTAACCCTGAGCAGCCCGGAATCCAGCTTTGGAACTTGCCATTGCTATTCTCCCACTTAACACAGAAGTGGCTTCCTTCAGGAAAAGCTCCACTACAAGACTTCAATTTCATATGAATTTACTTAAAGTTAGCTTGTGCTGTACAAGCACGTAGGAAATAAGCAATTAAGGAAAAGCACAGGAAGATTAGCCATTCCTTGTCGTACGGTTAGATTTGTGTTTGCACTAACCCAGGTGATGAGAGTGCAAGCTCTCAGCCTGCAGCTCCTCCGGCCAAGCGTGCCACAGGGCAGGCACCGAGGCGGGGCCGGCACAGGGACCCCCCAGCACACACAGCCCGCTGCCCTGCCGCACCCCCCATCCCTGCACTGGAGGCCAGGGCAGAGGCTTTTGCCCCAAACCCAAGGCTGCCACAGCTGCCCTGGCCCCGCAAGCAACGCACGGGTTCATCTTTCCTTTATTAACAGCAGTTTTGGCAACGCTCAGCGTTCAGGCTGGGACAGCAGCAGCACGGGAAGCAAAGGAAACAAGTGACCCCAGGACATGCTGGCAAAAGTGACAGGGGTTTTTCATGCAGCGTCGCACTGTATAGGTAGAGCTGATGAGGCTGCAGAAGCGCGTCCGATATCCTCACCTGCCCCAAGGAGGCGGTGGATGAATCACGGCCGTAGGTAGGTCAGGCTGCGCAGCATTGCGGGCAGGAACACGCTGAGCATCCCCAAAAGCATCCCCGCGGGAGACAAGCAGCCAATTCACCTCTCTCTTCCCAGCCAGCAAAAATGAAAATCCAGCCAGGAGCTTTATAGCCTCTTTTTTAAAAAATAAAATGGAAATAAACTTTAGAATGACGTTAACTAAAACTTTCTAGAAGAAAGCTTCCATTAAAAGGGGAGGCTTGAAAGCAGTTATTTCTGAAGCTGCTGTGTCCTCCACGGGACTCGCACTTACTGCATCCTGACGCCCCCATCCCGAGAAGCCGCTGCCTCCCCCTGCTCCAGCCTTGTGCTCCTTGCTCTAGTTAAAGTAAAAAGGAAGGCTCTTTGACTGCAAAGATAGGCTTGCCAGGAGACCAAGTTCCTAACAATCAAGTCACACCATCAGGTTAACTAGCACATAAATTAAGACATGTTTTGCACGCAGTAGTACAAGACAACCATGGCCTTCCTTGACACAGCACAGAAGAAAGGTTGTGGTGATGGAAATAAGGCACCAGGGAGCGAGGTCACAACTTTTTGCCGTATCTATAGCCCAGGGTGCAGTCTCAATAACAAAGCAAATTTAAAAAAAAATACTGTTTCTATCCTAACATCTGTTTCTTCCTTGATTAATTTTTAAGTTTTCTACTTAAAAACAGGACATATTTTTCCAAATATTTCCAAATTGGGCACCTAAACTATGTTTCAACCACACTATTTCTGGGACCAGACCATAGCTGAGAACCACCATGCAGCTCCACTATCAGGTCAACCCCTTGACTCCAACAGCAAGTGCCACCACATGTCAGGAACAACTAGTACATCTGCAACGAACCTCTGTCCTGTGTTGCTCCCCTCACACCAACGCGGGATCTTTGGATGATGACAACCTCATCCAAATACTTACATTTTAAATTGTTTCTATTAATTTATGAAGAACCATGAATTAAATGCATCACTCAAAAGAAACCTAGAAGTCCAGAGGTCAAAATGTGTCTGTGTTCAAAGTAATAAGCAATTCCACTCAGCTGCTTGAAATTTTCCTCGAGGCTCCTTCTTACCTGAGGATGGCACAATTGTAGAAAAGACTTGAATAAACTTATTCTTCTGAATGGTGAAAAACAAAAGATATCTTATCAGTAATACCAAGCCAGCCTGCCAGAAGAAAATACGTGGGAAGCGGGAGACAAACATGATTAATGATGCTTTAATCTTCTAATGCAATAATTTCTGCCTTCAAGGGATTTCTGGTAAATACCAGAAAAAGTCTCACCAGGAAAATCCTGTAAGCGTTAATCTTGCCACCGGGGCCCAGCAGGTTTTCAGTGCAGCAGATCACAGTCAGATGCTCCCTTGGCGCAGCAAGGGTATTGCTGGGACAGCAGACAGATGTGAAAACCTATTTCTGCTGTCAAAGCAGCACAGCTTGTAACATGGGGAACCCATCTGGAGCTTTGCCACCCCCTTACACTGCCAGAATCCTGAAAATCCTCTTCTCCCTATGTCAGCAGCTCCTCTACAGAGCCTGAGGTTCTTTCTGGTGCTCCACCACGGGATGCCCAGGCCACCTCTTACTACTCCCTGTTTGCTCCGTGTCAGGACAGGGCAGGACCAGACCACTCCTTCAGGTTACTCACATCCTGCATGAGCAACCCCGTGATCCATCCAGTCACACCTCCCAGCTGGTGTGATGAGTGACAACCCACTGGGACCATACCCATCACTCTTCTGTCTTCATCCCTGCAGGGCAAGCAGCCTAGGAGGAGATGGGGGCAGCAGCCAAAGACAACAGGTTTTAAAGTTGTCCAAACCAGGGTCAAGCAGCTCTGAAGAAAGAGTGAGTTCACATGAACCCACAATGAACTGTGCTTTTCAGAGTATCTATAATTTTAGGAGCATCAAGCCAAGCAGCTGAGGGCTTGAGCTGCAAGTCAAAGTGTCACCCAAAAGGCAACGCTTTGTGGAAGAGACCAATGGACGGGGAATGGAAGGATAGGGAAGGAGGGAGAGGGTGGGTATATGCACATAGATAGGTAGGTTTTCTTTTGGCACATCCTTGGCCAACGGACACCAGAAGTAGGAAAAGTTTTTAAACCATTATGTAATTTTATTTATTTAAATCTTCCACTTTGCACACACTTAATCTTCTTCTACCTTGTCTTAGCAATAGCAGACCTTGAGGGCAGGGATTTGAAGGACAGGGCAGCAGCTTCACGAAACCATTTCCCAGAACTCTTGTTAGACCCCAAACAGGCACCAACTGTTGGGTGAACATAAAACAAAGGCAGCACACAGGTTTTGCAAGCTGAACCAGCGCAAATTGGCAAGAAATAGCTGTACACTGATGCCAGCCACACTAGAGGCCACCCACACTAGAGGCGCAAAAATTAAAGAGAAGGAGAACTTCAGGAAATGCATCCAGACACACAGGCAATCACAGTAGAAGTGAGTAAGAGCAAAGGAAGGGAAGCAGTGGGAGCTGGAGGGGGAACGGGTGAGCCACAGTCACACCACCCCCTGGGGCAGCACATGCGGGCCATCCAGGGCAGAATCACAAACTGGTGAAAATGGACATTGGATTGATAAACCCACGGCTGCTCTGATAATTGCTACCCAGCAAAAACCTGCTCACTGAAAACATCTATGCAATGCGTACTGAGCATTTGTACTGGGATGAGGCCATGGCCAAGTGCCCCAGCATGGGGAAAGGTCGGTCCCCACCACAGCTCAGGGCACTCTCCAAGTGCCACGTGAAAGCTAAAGGAGTCACCAGCAGTCAGAGGGGGCTCAATTAGAGCAAGCTCACAAGACATACAGAGAAATCTCTCAAGTAAATCTCCCCTGACACCGCTCCCAGCGCCAATGCCTTCAATTAAAAAGAGTCTCACTCCAAGCAAAGGCCACTGACAGTTGTTCCAGATTTAGCAAATGCTGATTTCAATACTCAGCCACATAGTTCCCCTTGCAGGCAAGGGCCACATGGACAGACACAAATCTCCCTTCCCCAACACATGCTGAGGAAAGGAGACCACCGGGAAGTTAAACAATGTATTCATCATCTTTCATTCCCATTTAGGCCAATAAATTCCATGATTTTACAGTAAGCTATACAGGGAATTCATGTACACACGTTGCATATAAACCCCAGGCGTCCTCTGGTATCTGCTTTGCCAAAGAATAAGGCGCTTGATTTTCTCAGTCTGGTCCACGCCACGAACTCAGACAATGGGAAAGATGGCACCAGTGGTATTCTGCTCCTGTTGGGGATGCTGGCATTTTAATGCAGTTTAAAAATGCACATTGCTGTTCCCAGCTCCTCCCTCACTCTTTGTACTTCCACCTCAGTGCGCTGTCCCTTGGTCATTTTAGCACATCCCTGTACATCCCTTTCTCATCCTCCCCAAACTGCCTTTATCAGATCCTGCTATGTGTTTGGTGCCCCCAGACATTCTCCTCCTGCCTGAGAATAGCCAGAAAAATAAACTGGTAGAAGGCAGTAAATTTGCCTTTAAAAGTAAGAAAGTACTACCCTGAGAAAGTTCTGTTTTCTGCAGTATGTCAGTATCTGAACAACAAGCATCTTTGCTTACTCGCAACCTTTGAAGGCCGGGTTGTAGGACATGTAGTGACCTGGGGGACAGAAGGAGCTAACGAGCTCGGATGGGCTGAATATCCAGTACCAGAAAGGCTCAGAAGTAGCACAACCTACAAGGACAAGAAATAGGTGGGTGAGTGATGGAACTGGTTAAGGAGAAGAACAGGAGGATTGACTGTGCTGCAGCTTCCCAAAATTGCAGCATGTTATTTATCAAGTGAACATTAAAGAACCAGCACCTGCTCCAGGAGAAAAGACTATTTTTTCTAAGGTCCCAGAGCTCATAAACCCTAAAAAATTCCATTAATGTAATTTCTTTTTGTCCCCTCTCCTCCCTTTCCTTTCCTGCCCATTCATGTAACCAGAGTTTGACAAAATTAAAACTAGAGATCCAGGCTCCCAGCTGTGATTGCTGAAACTTCACTCTGCATTAATTTGCAAAAGGCTTTTTCAGACTGCAGAGTGCCATCTAGATGAAGGAAGGAGGATTTGCTGCGAATCAGCCAGCCGGAGGTAATAAATCCTTCGGGGATGCAGCGCAGAATGCCTACAAGATGCTTTGCAGAACAGCTCTTTGCAGACTGCAGATGTTTTGTGGCAATTTTTTTTAAAGTACTAAAATCCTCCTGTGGCTGAATGAGCAATGCTTTCAAATGGCTTGTGGGATGAGACGAGAGCCCTTTTAGTTTAGCATTTGAATATTTATGCATTCTTATAGAGAAACATTTTAGGTCTTTATTTTTTCCAGGCTTTTTAAGGGTTCACCCGGTTCAGATGGACGCTGAATCTGAACAATTTTGAGGCTGCGTTTCCAGAAAGACCCTCATTAAAGGACACATGTGAATGGGCACAAATGGACTTGAATGAGGTCCTGCACATAAATGAATGAATTTTTTACATATGTGCAAATATTTGCCTACAGGGAGGTATTAGAAAGCACAGGCTCTACAAGTTGTTTAAGACAGGCTAAAAATCTTGCCTGTATCATGAGTGGAAAAATATTAACCCAAGATAACTATAGAGATGCGGTGGGGAGCAGTTGCTGCAGCAAAAGGGACTGCTCCAAGAGATGGTGCTCCCACAAACCTGCCAAGCAGCAGTAAGGAACCAAACATATACATTGATCTTCTGTTCTCCTGTGCTGAGAAATCAATCGTGTACTTATAGATTAAGCATCCTCATTTCTGTAAAAAGTAGTAAGAAAATTGGCAGAAGGTCTCTCCTACCTAGTTACATTTCCCTTACACCAAGTTGTGTGCACGGGCAGATCACTGAAGATGTCGACCACCCCACAGAAGTGCCAGTGGCTTCATAGCCCTTCAAGAACAACACTGGAAATGCAGCAACCTCCTAAACGTGCTTGTGCAAGACCCAAACATGCCTTCACTGCCTAGGAGGTTCCTTCTGGTTAGATGAGCCTGTGGACAAGGTGATGCTGTGAAGGTCGTCGAGGAGGATGTCCCATCGCCCTCGTTAAATCCAAGGTGGAAGTCAGCCCACTGCACCTTGCTGGCTAAGAGAAGGCAAGTTCTCCCCCTTGCAAGATAACCTCTGGTTTAAGGAAAAACTCAGCTGAAGGCAGAGCGAGGGAGACCACAAGCAGTGTGTGAATGTGAATCGCTTTTCTCCTGGGCCTATATCAAAACCCGACCCGACAAATTCACTGTTCAAACTAAGCAGCACTGAAATAGCCAAACAACGTCTCATATCAAGAGCCCGTACTTAAAAGACAGGCTGCTGCAGCACAAACCTGCCCTCCAGAAGCACAATCATTTCTTTGGGAGTTATAAAATGATACACTAGCACAGCAATGTAATAAATAATAGAACCTGGTGAATAATGCAAATAAAACATTTTCCCTTCCTATTTTTCACATTTCTAAATATATTTCCTTCCGTTGCAGTTGGGCCCTTTCTGCTTTACCTTTCACAAACCTTCACGTGATGCAGAGACAAACTGCAAAGGGACTCGGTGGAGAAACAAAGGGGCTGGTGCCACCCCGTGCCTCGTCCCCCCTTCCCTCTGCCGCGCTCTGATGGGACCAGGAAGCCAGGGGCTGGATTTAGATTCGGCAGGGAGGCTCTCCCAGCCTCTAATTATACCAATAGCTTCACAAGAGCTTTACTTTGGGTCTAATTAAGACTTACTAGAGTTGAAAACAAATAGAACTTGGTTCTTACTGAAATAATAGACTCTTTATATGTGCAAAGCAAAAAAAATGAAAACAAAGGATGGAAATTAAGAAAAAAAGGGGTCTGTGCCCAGCCCTTCACCAGCATGACCATCAGAGACAGTGGGATGGTGGCCAGAGGGACAGCCTGCCCCAGTGCTCCTCACTCGCCAGTTAGAGGCCACTTGCTAATTGCTCCCCAGCACACCATGTGTTAATGCTGTGAAGCCAGAGGGAAATTCAGCATTTCATAGTTTCTGATGGCTGAGAGCCAGGGGCGGGAGGGGAGGCAGCACCGACTGGCTCTCGGGGTAAAGGGCTGCACACTTGTACGACTGCAGGAGAGACTGCGGCAACCTGAGCTTCCCTTGGACAACATGAATGTCACCTCAGTTTGTGTATTGAATACCTAATGCAGGTGCAAAAAAAAAAAAGGACACTAAATCAGAGTTTTTCAAAAAATACTCACAAGAGCTGTCCCAGACACCAGCAGATGAACTTGCCTATGGAAAGGGGCAGGTTCCCACCCAGCGCAAGCGTGTGCACAGCAATTTAACCCCAACCCTTTGATTTCCCTATCCCCAGAGGGACACAGACACTAAGCGCAGCTCATTCACTCTGTTCGTAGGCACTTGTCTCATATTAAGAGCATAAGCTGACGAGGGTGCGCGCTGAGATGCAGCAACTGGGTCCTTTGGCCCCGGCGGGGTGCTGAGCCCAGCAGAACTGCTGGAGTGCCAGTGCCCTCTCCTGTTCAGCACGCACCAGCTTCCCTGCTCCTTCCACAGCACGTTTGCGTGCCTTCAGAGGCTGGTGGGAAATATTCCCAGGCACAGCCTGACAGCCTGCTACCAACTAATAAAAAATGGTATTTATAAGGTTAGGGGAAACGTGAAAACGCTGCAGAACTTACTGGGACACTGCATCCTCTTCACTGCAGTCCAGAAGAGTTATCATTTGCATTGGGCCATTTAGGAAGAAATAGTCCTCAAACTATCTCATTCCATTAAGTACAGCAGGCTTGGATCTTCTTTCCGGAGCACATCTTCAATGACATTCAGTTTTACTTTCTGTGGCTGTAACTCGAACTCCAGCTGCTGCCAAATATATTCGCAATGTCACCGAGGAGGAAACCGAAGCCAAAGCGGAGTCATCAACGGGTCTGATGCCGGGGAAGTTTATACCTGGACTGTTTTCCAGAATTTTCACACTATCACTTAATTACAACAGCACAGACTCATCTCCATTTTACCAGAGTATCAAAAGCAGTGGCGATGCTACAAAGTGTTTTCTAACAACTCTTGCTTTTCCGTTATCCCAAGGATTTCTGAAGGGGAGCTCTGATGAAGTTGCCTTCTGGTCCAACGTTACCACCCATCCTAAAGCAGCTGAAGGAATCAAAAGCATGAGCAGCAAACCTTTTCCCTGTTGCAAGATGGGAATATTCCCAAGGACAAGGTCCCTCTGATGCCTTAGGAGGGGCAAAATACCAGACAAAAGTGAAAAAAACCCAAAATTGTTATTGATGTGTCAGACAGAGGGAACTTTCTTTCCTTCTTCTGAATCACCATTGCCTGGATTCATGCTGAAATGTGAGAATTTCAGCCATTGGGCCATTACAATATAGGTTTCCAACTCATGTTTGGAGAGAACTGCTTGAAACCGTGACACTTAATGGCTCAAAACTAAGACAAACAAAAAGAACTCAAAGCTCCCCAAAATTAACTCAGCTGATCAAGTGCTCTGGCAAGTGCACTGCAAATTGAGCAGTGAAGACACTCCTGTCAAATAGGGTTTTCTAGTTCGCAGCATGTACTTGTGTCCTCAGTAATTACCACTTCTTTCATATCACCCCAGTGCCACGATGCTCATACAACCTCCATTTCTCCAGTGGCCAGGGCCAGCCAACAGCTAAGGATGGAGGGGGATAAAACTGCTGCCCGGTCATCGACTATTGGAAGAAACACAGAGACACTCTCATCTCTACAGGGAGAGCACTTAGCCAGGCTCATGGAGACAACCCGAATAAGCTGAAAACACGGCCAGCAAAAACCATGCAAGTTAAGTGGTGTATGAACACGTTCAGCACATTGGAGCTTTGGGAAGCTTGCATGAAAGAGGAGCTCCTTGAGACACTGCTGGGCACAGCAGGGCTTTGGTGACACCGCTGCCACCAACGCCAAGGGAAAGTGTCCCACGGGGACTCGGGGGTGGACAGTACCTCCTGGCTAAATCGGGTTCTGCTCCTGGGGATGCTGTGCCTTCCGAAACCTAAATTGCTCCAACTGGAGCAGTACCAGTTTGACCAGTTGAAACCCAGGGTTCAGATGAGCTGGTGGGTGCAGTTCACCCTGTAAAGTGGCTCTTGTGCCACTCAGTTTCAGAGTTATTCTCACCATCATCAGCAACAACCAGCAATGGATGACAAGTGCAGAGCCTCTGAGTACTGATGGGTAGCCTGACACGACATGGTATTCCTTATATTTCTCCTACGCTGTTCTCCAAGTAAAATTAACAGGGTCAGCCAAAATTTCATACTAAAACATTTCCTAGTATGTCGGTAGCAACACATTTATATAGTCTCCCTCACTTCAAAAGTTGTAGTAACCTGTATAGTAGCTTAAGTTAATTCCGCTTTGTGTTTTGCCAGTTACAGTCAAATACAAATACAGCTGCTCTGTTATCAGCTGCCAACTTGCCTGCTACTGTCTCTCTATAAACCTATTTGCTGGCAGATGCTTCTGGTAGCAGAGACCTGGTTTGGGGTCCACAGGGGTCACATGCTCCAGCAGAGACATTACTACAGGGCATGGAGAAGCGAGGCCGCACAGGAGCTGTGGTCACAGGGGTGCCACCCAGGAGTGCTGGGCCAGCCAAAGAGCAAAGCTCATAGCACAGAGCAAGGATGCAGAGGCCTAGGATGGTAACACCCACAGCTTTCACAAGCAGATTTTGACATCTCTAATTTATTTTCTGCAACCCAAATCCATGAAAGAAAACTAATTTGTCCCAGTTCAGATGCTTGCATAAAAAACCGTCAATATACCAGGGCTTTTCCAATGACAAATTTTGGGTTTCGTCAGTTCTTCACATAACATATGTTCACACAGCACTAATTAGGACCAGATCTGGAACTTGCTGAAAGCCAGTTGGGAAACAGGGAGGTTTATCCAAGAACAAGTTTTGGAGCTTTTAGGAAACAGGGGAGATGTTGCACCAAAATACACTTAAATTTAGAAGATACTAAAGGTGTTCCTACACTGTAAGCTGGGTTGGCTGGAGCCTAAAATGAGTCACATGCAATGACTTGTGGCTGTTAACTCCAAACACCCAGTAGCCACACAGTAACACTTTTTGGAAAAGCCCATCAATGGACTTCCACATTTGCCGCCTGTGGATGCCAGACATGTGCAAGCAGGAAATTATGCTCCATATTTCTGAGAAAAATCAGTCCTAAAGTGAAATATGAAGGGAAAGCCGTACATCCAGGAGCCTACCTGTACTGAAGAGCATCTTCATCAGATCAGTCAGAGAAATCAACTCCTTTATATCAAAAACACCAGGTTTTGGGTCTTCTGGCCTGAAACAGCAGCAGCTGAACTGGGAGCTTCCTCGAGCTGGTTCATGTGCTGTGTGTAAGTGTGGGCATCCCCTGCAGGGTACCAGTCAGGGTATAACCCAGGCAAGGATGGAGCCATCCATTCAGATGGTAATGTGGACCACGAAAACAGACATTGAAGGTGGGCATGTCCCCTGCAGTTGAGGTCCCTGCTGCAGCTCCACATCAGCCAGAGCAAAGCAAATTCAGAGCACTGCTGCCAGGGTCTGTGGCAAATCCACCCTACGACTCTCCTCCTTTAAGCTCTGCATGGGTGCTAAGAGAGGCTACTGAAGGTTTCCTTCTCTGTCAGACACAATCATTATTTAATCAATGACTTTAAAGCCATTTATGGGACAAAAGGTCTCTTCTGAAATTCCTAGTTACAGCTGATGCCTATACCTAACAAGCTGCTTTTCTCTATGAAATCACTGCTGACACTCAGCATTTTCCTTCCACCTGCAAGGAACACAATCTCCAGCTACTTCTGAGGTGCGTGTGCTCAGGAAGACTTCAGCCAATGTTTACCCCAGTGAAACGGCATCCATGCTTAGCTCAGGAGAGGGAGTTGCTGTGGTACGGCATCACCGCTGCATGCACAACACCATCCTTCATGTTCCCCGTTCAGAGAAGGAGTCACTTTTTCTCTTGTTTACAGCCAAAAAGCACCACTTCAAGGTATAATATATGTGAAATGTATAAATAAAGATACAACATATTATACTTACTTGTGATAACTAAAGATGCATTCATACCAGAATTATCAGCCTCTCAGTCTCTGAAATCTCTGAAGTACCCAGAAGTAGGAAGCATTTAATTGCACTCTGAGTAACTGATGGATTTCAGTCCCTCTGTAATACTTAAACTTAATAGTTATCTCAGATGGCTACATCCACATTAATAAGAAAAAGGTCAAGTTCAAAGCACACCAAAACCAATACAGCTTTAAATGTACTAATTTGAGATTAATCTAAAACCCACACACATTTAAAAGTGCCAGCTAGACATTTTTCTAGGAACCAAATCACCTACCTACCAGCACCACAGGGCTCCAAAAAGTGTTTCAAAGAAGGGGAAGATGTCCAACAAGAAGCCCTAAACAGAAGCAGCCCTCAAGGCTGCAACAGCGCATGAGTTCTGCCGTGTACTTCCAAAGGCAAGGGAAAAATAGGGGCTGCCCAAAAGAAAATTCAGGAAACCACTAACTGAAGGGCTGTTTGGTGCGCAGACGCTTCTGCCTTCTTTCAGAGGGAAGAGTATTTCCTTTCAGCTTCATACAACTCCAAAAACATGAAAAACAGTGTAGCAAGTCTGACCAATAAATACTTGTATTTACTAATATTTATTGATCATAAGTAAAGAGTGAGACCCAAAGCTTTGGTGTAAAAACACGTAGCTCTACCTGACCCGCTGCATGCAGCATTACAAGCAACAGCTGTGTTCACTCCAATATTATTTTGCAGGTTTTAAATCATACCTCCACTACTGACCACACATTAAGGTTTGATCAACCCAAAGCTTATACCAAAAGAGCAAAAGGTTGCAGTATCTGTATACAGGATTGATTTGGGGAGAAGGGGAAGTTACCTGTATGGCTTAATAACTTTATAAAGCTTCCCACAAGAATACGTAAAACCATTTCAAACGTGATACAGCTTTGAAAATCTGATCCATAGTTCATTCTACAGCCAGAGCACATGAAAAAATGTGTCAGAATCTGTGCTCTAAGTTGCTGAAATTCATCAGAATCAACAGGGGACCTGGAACCAAGTAAAACTCCCATCCAGATGAAAATGCCTAATTCCTGCTGACCCTTAGGTGGACTTTGTCTCAACACCGTACGCACTATTGACTATACAGATCATTTCAACACAGACTTATTTAAAACAATGAAAAAATTAGGGGATGTGAGGAAAGGCAATAACGAGAGAAGGTGAGGTATTGCTGAGTAAGGGCAGAGTATGGAGGTACTGCCAGGAGGTACAAGGAGGAAGGGATGCAGAATAGGATGCAGAACCACAGCAAACTGCACTGCCTTAAACAGTTAAACATAAAAGGCAGTTAAAATATACTCTCCTCTTTATGGCTGTCATATCTCCTGGTCCAAAGTACACATGCTTTTGCAGAGGCCGTTCCTTCAGTCCGGAAGGTCGCAGTCACAGAGGTGTGGAAGAACTGCAGCAGGTATTGATCTGGAGCACTGAATGCCTGGTTCATCTATACCAATGGAAGGTGAAACAGCCCTGGCAGCCCCTCTTCACCTGCCTTGGATTGAGACAGCCAGCTAGGAGGAATTTAAGACTGTATGTAAATTCATTTAACCAGGAATTTGAGCTCAGGGTAAAATACCAGCTGGATTTGCTGAGGACTTTAACTCATACACCAAGATAAGCTTAGGGCAAACTCATGTGGCTTCAGTGCCCTCAGCCAGGCTTAAGTTTAATGCAGAAAAGCGAGAGGCCCGTTTGCTGGGCTTTACAAACATGAAGTCTGTGGGAAGTAGTCCATAAAATGGAATTTCAGTTACACCTGAGCTGGAACTACCAACAAAATTTCCCTTTTCTTTGAAGTCCTTGACATGGGGTCAGAGCCATTTGTGAAGGTTTCAAGCTCAGGACTGATTTCGGTCAGAGTCGAACATCTGTTCCCTAACGGTGCCCCAGAGCCCAGCTTTGGCTCACGCTTTCTCTATGTACGTGTAAAAACTTCTTGGATCTACAGAAAAGGACTGTTTAACATACAAGCAAAGCAAAGAATGCGGTCAGGTGCAAGAGCCCATCCCCAGAGCCGCTCAACGGTGGTTTTGCAGCGGCAGAGCACATGCCATGAGTAAGGGATGCTCCACGGAGAGCCTGGAATCACTGCCAGCGATCTCTGATCCCTTCCACAAAAGCTGGCAAGCTGCACAGCTACTCGTAAACAAACCAACCCAGGTACATGCCCAGCCACGTGTAGGTCACCCTGAGACCAGGGTTGACCTCAGTGGGGACAAGGCACCCACAGCCAACGAAGGCAGAGAGCTCACAGCAAAACCAGAAAGCAGTTTCCCCATCTCCCCAAGACCATGCTAACGCCCAAGCCATGATACTATGCTCTTCTGCAATTTTTCATGCAGTTTTTTCCTTGCAGTAACGTATTGTATGAACATACTAGATACACGCCTGGCCTCCAAGCGCTGCTCTGCCCCAGCAGCTGCGGTGGGCTCTGCTCTGGCTGTCCGTACACCCATCCCGAGCAGCACCGGGGGAGCAAACCCTATGGAAAACACCGTGGAAAGTATTTTGAGAACGTGGATGCTGTGCCTGCAGCAGATCCTCTGCACACTCGCACCCTAGATGGCAGCACCGCCCAAAGAATGGGCCTGCAAACACACACGCCAGGAGAAATCTGCTTTTTACCTTCACATAAATCCTACCTGAAGGTCTCAATCTAAAAAAAATAATAATAATAAACTTCTGAAGCCTGACTAAAAAGTGCGTGATGTGAGTGCCAAAGTGTTTCTGGACGCTTGGGAATTGCAGTGCCTGGTGTCGGCACAGGTCCCCAGGACACCGCTCCCGTCGGGCCAACGTGGGAAGCCCGGAGACAGCTCTGCCAGGGCAGTCTGCAAAGGGCACCGGCACAGTCTGCACCTTTCTGTTACCTTCTGGGCTTTTCTGGCACCATAATGGCAATAAACCTGCTGTAAGGGTACCGCCTTCACATACCTGGGAGGGCTGAACCACTGGGTAAAGACAACAGCCTCAACATGGGGGAAAATCTTGGTCCATTTCCCTGCATAATCATTTCTAAGTCATGCCCATACCTTAAAATAATATTTCTTGTTTCAGTACTGGTACACTTCTTATCCCCTAATTTTTATCTTGATACCCAGACAACAGGAAAGCCACAGCCAAGAAGTGGGGAGCAGGCACCGGCACAGGGTGCGTGCGGGGAGACGGCTGTGGGGACAGTGCTGGCCAGCGGGAGCTGCAGAGACGTTCCCGTCGCATCCACCCGACAGCAGTGTAAGCACACCCTGTCGGGATTCTTCCTGGACCCACAGGGCAGCAGGTGACGCTGGGCACCGTTTCCCCACTGGCACGCAGGACCAGCACCGCATGGGCACTCGCTGTGCAAGGTTTGTCAGTAAGCTTCAAACAGCCCAGGGAAGCCAACTCATACCAGAGCCCTACGTAAGCCCCAGGGCAGGATAGAGAGACAAAGATAAAAGGTTTTCCATATCATTTGCCTGCCAAGGTGAGACTCCTGCCAGTCAGTGGCATCAGCCAACACTGTGGGCGAAGATCCCAGGACCAAACATGGGGCTGAACAGGCACACCCTGCCCCCCTGAAGGCAGACAGGCAGAGGTAAGGCTGGCAGGGACACCTCAGTGTCCCCGTGGACACGCAGTGAAGGCGACATAGCAACGAAACGCTCCACTGTGCTACCTTTTCCATACCTCCCATACAAGGAGGCTTTTCCAATACAGGACAAGGACCTCTCACAAAACCAGGTAGGCCACGACTTGGGACGTGGAGACTGGCCCTTCCTCCAAGCTCTGCTCATCTCAACCCTTTCCTCTAACAAGGAGGAAGGTGATGCCTGCTAGCTTATATCAGACATTTCTTCTCTCCCTGCCTGTGCTTGCACTACCCTCTGCCCTCCAGCTTCACCCACAAACCCTGCATGACCCTGAGGGATCGCGGTCCCAGCTGCAATCACCTCCTGGGAGTGAATTTCCCCAGACCTGGGGCCACATAGAAGAAAAGCAAGCACTATTCCAGCCCTCATTTTTAAGGAGCATTCATACTTTAACATCAAGGAATACCGACTTTCTTTTTCCATCTCGCATTTCTTGATCACATCCTGTATGGAAACAAAGTTCAGAGGAAAGAAGAGAAAGCAAATAATGTCATTTAATTTGCAATGAATTACTGGTTGCATTATGTGCAATGCTAAGCCTGGATTTCACCACATGGATTAAGAGTCACTCCGGCAGACAATGGAAACAATACATCTACAAACGTAAAACTGAGAATAAGATACAAGTTGCAGAAGCGGGAAAGCACAGGGCATCGCTCCATCTGCTGCCTCGTGCACCACCCTGCGGCAACCGAGGCACTGGCCGGAGCCTCACCCAGCTGGGCTGGGCAGTGCCACAGGTTGTACCACGTCACCTGCAGAGCATCTGGGCCACCTTGTCACCTGTTTCACTGCTGTCTGAGGAGAGTTAACTTCAGGCTAGGTATGCAAGAGTTATTCTTGTATAATAAAGTTATGATTATGGAGATTACACCAACTCTACTGATACATTTGAAAGTTTAAACATAAGAAACATACAGGATTAACAAAAAGTGACAGTTTCAGCACCAAGGGCCTGCAAAGTTGCCTTCAGCCACTGAGAAAGGAGGAAAGCAGGCTGTCAAGATACATTTTGATCTTCACAAAGGACAGATGACAGCACATAGCTCTTTTAAGGATACAAATACAGCTAGTAAATTCAAGAGAGATTTTCTGTTCCATAATTCTGTTCATCTGATGACCTTAGAGTTCAACTAAAAAAAAGCATCAATTCCTCATCAGTCGCAGTAGCGGGCAAAGGCGTTGTTAGGATGCAGACCCACTGGTGAAGGATGCAGACCCACTGGTGAAGGATGCAGACCCACTGGTGAAGGATGCAGACCCACTGGTGAAGGATGCAGACCCACTGGTGAAGGATGCAGACCCAGCCCCGCCATCACACAGCACAGCCATTGGCACAACCTGCTGGATGCCACATACCGAAAGATGATCTTGGCTAAAACACAAGCAGCAAAATTCCTCCAGAGCTCAGGAGAACCAGGATTCCTTCCCCGCACCTTGGGCTGCCCATGTCACCTTGTCTTTTCTCTGCCAGTTAATGTGGGGCTCACGCTTTTTTAAAACATTTTTTTAGGCAGTAGCTGGATCACTGTCGCATTATGGGTACGCACTGGGGTGAGCCTCCCAAAAGATCAGGGGCTGCACCACCACGTGGGGTTTATGGGGCACATCCTCCCTGTTGGATCTTCTCCTCTTCCTCTCAACTTGTATGCTGTAAACAGAGTGCTATGGTTCACCCGTCACCGGGAGGTTCACCCCTCTCCTCTCCTGCTGCCGACCAGCTGCAAGGCTCCTCTGACTCACTCTCCCAAGCACTGCAAACGGGCACAGCTCCATCAAGCAGCTGAAGATCTGGCTCCCCTTGACAGCAGTTTTATCTGAGATTGCAATGAGCTTGACTAGAGGGTGCCAGCTGGATTGCTCTGGGGGGGACCATATTTATAGATAACACTTGAAAGGACAAGTTCAAGGTGATGGCCCCTGGTGGCCCTTTCCGTATTCCTTCAAGAGACTCTTATTCACACCTACCCAAGTGCGTGCCAGGCAGGCTGGAGAGATAGTGGGTAATAGAATTAAGGCATAAAGGTTTGGCTAAGTCCCCCTCTCCACTGCTGTTCCAGTATCCTGTTAACTACAGCAAGCAGCTACAGCCATACAAGCAAGATGGAAATTGTAGAAAATCTTATTATCGAATCTGTTTCCCTCAATACCAGGGTTTTATTTGTTACTAGACATCAGCCTTCGCAGAAAACAATTGCAGACTTCGCCTGCACCTGCCCCCCAGTCAACACTTCAGCACCAGGAGCTCTCATCTCCAGCCACCCAACAGGAGCACCACTGCCACTTTGCCCACACCTCAGCCATGAACAGCCAACACCTGACCTGCAACGTGGCTACACATTCCTCAGGCCAAAACTGCGTTTTCCTGGCCAGAGCAGTACATTTCTTTCTGTAAGCAATGACGTGCCCAGTGCAGTAACAGCACATCCACACTTATTAGAGCCATCATCTTGCTGCCTCTCAGCACAGCTTGTGGGACTCGTTACTTGACTCTGGACATTTCCTTTACAAAGAACATTTCAAAATCATTGGCAAGAGTCACCAGGGGGATTATTTTTGCTCACTGAATGACTGGTTTTCAGAGGGGTAGAGGGACTGGACACGGCAGTTATATAATCCCAAGGGATCTTTGCATAGCTTTAAAGCTTTGAGAAACTCAGAGATACTTTAAAGCACCAGTATCATACCCAGGAAATCCCCTATGACAGAAACAGAGATGCCTCCACTGAGCCTAAACCACATACCAAACTATGGCTTAAAAAAAAAAAGAGATTCTTCTCCATGCTAGTGCATCATGCCTTTATTCGGGAACTTAAGCCACTTGTTTTATGTAGCTCTAAGTAATACAGCATATGAGCAGTTGTAAAACTCACTTTTTGAAGTCACCCAAGCCATCGGTTGGCAGGGACAGCAGGAGCACTGAACCAGGGACAGCAGGAGCTTGAGAGCTCCTGTAGCTGAGGGCTGTGACAGCTGATCAGAGAATCATCTAGCTTGGAAGGGACCTTTAAGATCATCAAGTCCAACCATCAACCTAACACTGCCAAAACCACCACTAAACTACATCCCTAAGCACCACATCTACCTGTCTTTTAAATACCTTCAGAGATGGCAACTCCATCACTTCCTTGGGCAGCCTGTTCCAATGTTTGATAACCCTTTTGGTGAAGAAATTTTTCCTAATATCCAATCTAACCTCCCCTGGTGCAACTCAAGGCCATTTCCTCTTGTCCTATCGCTTGTTACTTGGGAGAAGAGACCAACCCCGACCTCTCTACAACCTCCTTTCACGTAGCTGTTGAGAGCGAGAAGGTCTCCCCTCAGCCTCCTTTTCTCCAACCTAAACACCCCCAGTTCTCTCAGCCGCTCCTCATAAGACTTGTGCTCTAGGCCCTTCACCAGCTTCATTGCCCTTCTCTGGACACGCTCCAGCACCTCAATGTCTTTCTTGTAGTGAGGGGCCCAAAACTGAGCACAGTATTCGAGGTGGGGCCTCACCAGTGACAAGTACAGGGCAACGATCACTGCCCTAGTCCTGCTGGCCATACTACTCCTGATACAAGCCAGGATGCTGTTGATGGGCAAGTTCACTTCACCTTCCAATGTTCCTGTACCACCTCTCGCCCATCACTTATTCCTTACATTCATCAAGACCATGTCCTGTGGATCATCTGTACAGGGTCTAGGGATCTCAGTGGGGCCACCTAACTCTACATTAATGCAAGTGCCACAAGGACTTATGGGTTGACCTAGAGCACTGCACTGGGCAAGTTTATGGTTGCACAGGTTGTGGGAATCTGCCTTTAGATTTGTCATCACTGTTCAGAACAGCTGTGGCAAAATAGCTGCACTGGGGCAGGGGGGACAGGGAACAGACACAGATAAAGTTGATGGTATTATCTCAAATCTGCACACACAGGGAAATGACGGGATGGATAAAGTCAGTCTCATTTGAAAGCTGCTTGGTTAACATATAAAGACAACCTGGTGGGTTACTCACCAGCAGTGCTGGGAACCTTTTCATCTTTACATCTGTATAAACATTTAAAACTAATAAAACATAACTGCAGAACTTAGCATGAGGAACTTCCTTACTTTGAGGGTGGCAGAGCACTGGAAGAGGCTGCCCAGAGAGGTGGTGGAGTCTCCAACTCTAGAGACATTCCAAACCCACCTGGACACTACCCTGTGCAACCTGCTCTAGGTGAACCTGCTCTGACAGGGGCGTTGGACTAGATGATCTCCAAAGATCCCTTCCAACCCCTGTGATTCTGCGATCAGATCTACAAACACCTATTGACTCCAAGTGGTACCAGATCAGCCTTCGATGCACTGACAGGTACCAAAGCTACCTGCCCCCATTTTTGCCACGCTCCAGTGACATCTCTGATGTGTCCAGCCAGCCTTCTGGAGATGCAAGAAACCGTTGGCTGTGTTAGGAGTATTCCAGTATTGTCATAATGATAGCATAACCTGGGAGTCCAAGTACAAGAAAAAAGAAAAACCACTGCAGCATGCATTTGCAAGAGTCTGTGGCCAACAGGTAGTATCTAGGTTCCTCCCAAGCCAGAATATTTAATATACAGTCAATGTTATTCTCACACTTGCCACTAGTTTCTGTTGCAAGCTTGACATATCCTTGAAAGGAAGGATGCTTAGCCCAGACCTGCTGCTTTAGTCTCAGCGGAACACACAAAAGTGACTATTTCAGGAAATTAAAGTAATGCAGTTTCAGTTCATAGCAAACAAACTCAGGCGCTGGAAAAACTTCAAATCTGCATTTCTGAAGATCTTAGGCTGGAACAGAGTAACTCTAATCCACGTTTTACTTTTCAGGCAATTCCCAGGTTTGTGAAAAACATTTTCAAGCTTCCATTAGTCCACTGGTGCTTTTCTGAATCTTCAGCACAGTGTCCAGTAAGTAGAAAGTTTTACACCTTTATACCCAATACGATTTTAACATTTGTCTCCAGTAAGTCATATGAGAAGAAACAGACATAACAATTAGAGATTTAACCAATTATACATCTAATCCGTGTTGATTTTCACTTTCCTACGCTGTTTCCCCTATATCAGATCACATCAAAATGTACAACAGAAGCTAACATGAAGTTTCACTCCAAATTTTGCAGTATCACTTACCAGTCTGCCAGAACATTAACGAGGAGGGGCTTTGGCCTTAATACAGAAGCACTTAGCTACTCCTAATTGGAATTTCACCTCTTAGAAAATAGCATTTTTATGACTTATCACAGCGAAGCTCTGGCAGACACTTTCCTATCCTTTGGAGGTGATGTTTCCACCAGCTGAGCAGATGATGTACTGCAAACGCCCACCACAGCAGCAGCTTCGCTACTCAGCCCAAAACAACTCTGCCACTGCAAAGCCCACGAAACTTGTCACACAGAGGTGAGAAATTCAAGCGGTCAGATTTGGGACCGGTTCCTACTTTGCAAGGCTGCATATCCTTAGGAGGTTATGGAGTAGCAATTTTGATAGAACAACCTCGAAGTTTCTGGAGGAGTACATGCCACATAGGAAAGGAAAACTGTCCATTCCTAAGTTATCATCCATGGTCAGTTGTTATTTGAGCAGCAGGGATTACTTGGCAGCAAGGACACCAGTGACGTCTAACCCCCTCACAGATAAAACTGCACCGAGGGCAGTATATAGACTAACTCAGGTGGAAAGGGAGCCCAGGAGGTTAGCTGGTCCAACCCCTGCCTAAAGCAAGTCCAAGAGCAGGATGCTCCAGGCTGTACCCCTTTGAGTCCCGAGTATCTCCAGAGACGTAGACTCCACAACCTGTGGGCAATCTAAGATTACGTTCATTTAAAAGAAACACCACACATACCATGTGCAAACACTTACCAGAACCATCTCAACATTCAGATACGCTGCATTCAGCACGGGGAGACGCTCCTTCAGGAAAAGGGGTCAGATTGGGCCACGGTCACAAACAGGAAGGGAAAAAAACAGATGCAGGCATGGCTTATGGGTGTATGCTTTAGAAAAGAGCAAATCAACCTGAAAAGTAGCTCTGAAGGAGCTCTCAGGCCTTCTTGTGTTGAAACCACTATTGAAGACACCAGTTACTGGGATATAAATACGTTGAACGCATTTCCCTTGAAAATCTCTACATGGGAAAGATGAAGTGCCTGTATTTTGGGAAATGCATCTAGGCCTAAGGAAATCTGAATTTTGGCAAGACCACCTCTGAAGCCGTTACAGAGCAAGCAGAGGCAGACAAATCAGTTTTTAATAAATAATCTAGGACTCCAAGTGAGTTGCACCACTGCACTGTCATCTGGCAGCACACAAGCCTCTGCAGCTACAATATTCAGAGTGTCTTCAGCAGTTTTCTACTCTGAAAAACTACAATCCTTTCAGTCAAAGACTTTGAAATTCATTTTAGCAGACAGAAATGCACCTTCAGTGATTCATGTTAACGACAACAGTATTTCCAGGGAGAGAGGAAAAAAGCCTGCCTACCATAGGAGATCACAGATGCTCTTCCATGGGAAGTCATTTAAATGTAGCCATGGAAGAGCAGACTTAACTGTGCGAGCTTTTCCAGCAGAAAGGCTTAGAGATGAAAGAAGCAATAAAAACTACAGTTCCCTCAGTAAAATGAAGAGTTGGATTATTGGCAGGATATTCCATGCAAGTGTCCAGCAGATGGTCCACCTTCGCTGAGAAGTCCACTCACCTCTAAGCACAATCCACACATTTCTTTTCATTGGTGCTTTTAGAGAGAACAGGAAAACAGGTTTTAGAAAACTTTTGTTGAAGACAGCATTAGTGATCTTGAGCTGTGCTTTATGGAGGAGACAGTGCAGTACCACTGTTGCCAACTTGTGGCAAAACTCTCTCCCCAGAGCCTTAAAATTTTAATTATATTCAAAAAAGCACAGTAGATTTTTTTTTTTAAAATAGCTACAAGACTGGTCTAAAGAATTCCAAAGATGCAAAGATTTTTGTGGTTGGAAAGTGGTCTAAAGATTATTGATTTGCAGAGAGGCAATGCTATAAACTGGAGTTGTTAACTGTACGAGATCAAGCAATTACTCAGTTAAACAGGAGAACAAACTTGGTATTTTCTCCCCGTCTTACTCTTGGTCTTACATACTGCACTATGGGTAAGTTAAGACTTGAAGAATTCACTTCAAAATGAGAAAGCTCAGTTCAAACAGTTACCAATGTAAAAACAAAAGTATGCATTAATAAATGCTAACCTTAGGACCATACCCTGTGAGCAGAGGTACACACGGCTGTACGGGCAGGGACTGGAAGCGACTATCAAAACCCCGGGAGAAACTCAGAGAAGGATTCTTAGTATATCATTTATATGCAAACATTTTGTATCCTCTGCTTTGATGCTTTGTAAAAAACACACTATATTTACAAAATACCAGGAGAATTCTTATGGCTTGAGTTTCAGAGCTGGAGAAGCATCATGAGTTTCTTTCTGACAAAGATACAAGATAGTGTTACAACATGATGACACAAATGAGTACCCCAGTATTTCCTTCCATGCATAGCTTGCTGTTATGTGGCATCCAGAACCGACTATACCTTCACAGATAAAACAAAGTTGATATAAAAATGGTAAAATATTACAAAGCATGAGAAAGAGTGGTCTTAAATGCTAACTTCACAAGTTGATCAGTACTTTTTACACTGAAATTCAAGATTTTCTCAAAGCGTAGTGTATGCTCAGTGGGCTCAGAACAGATTCCAACAGGGTCATACTCTCGTGCGTGCCCCCACCACATCCCACATTAGCCAAAACTGCAGCCCTACATACAGCCCTCGTGTTCCAAAGACCCAGCCAGCTGCTGTAACATCACTCACACCAGCACTGCTCAAAACAAAGTCACACAGGAAACACTGGAATCTCATTACCCACTGAGAAACACCTAGCTTCCAAGCCTCTCTGGAGACAGAGCGCTAGGTGATGCTTCCATACTACACAGAAGCGAATTCAGTTGGTTTAGACACCACTATCCTCATGACCTTGAGACACATTCAGCTTTCCTTTTGAGATGGTGTGAAAGGGGCCCAGTGAGCAGACAACATCAGTGTTGACTGCAGAGCCATTGCAAAAGCTCTCAGAAAGTCTACCAGCCTCAAACTATCCACGGGAGTTACACACGCAGACAAGGAAAGCTTCAGGGACAGGCAGTTACTGCCAAGCGCCAGTGCCTTCCTCCTCATCACCTTAAACCACCAGGGGCTCTGGAATGAGCAAGCCACAGGGCCTTGTGACTACCCCAGACACCCACAGGGGCCCCACCTGGTGCAGTGAACTCAGTCAGGTGTGCATTCCTCATTTCTGCCAAAATACTGATAGCCCTAGGCTAACATTTGAAAGGTGCTGGCTTTTCAGAAGTCATTTAAGAACACTTTCCAAACCCCCAATGCAACATTTCACTGGCTAGAAGTGAAAAAAATGTTAATATTAATTAAATAAAAGACATCTTTAACTTAAAAGCTGTTTGACATAAAGCTTTCCTTCATAATGAAATTCAAAGACCTGCTGATAGCAAGTAAGTGGAAAATAGTTTGCAGGTTTAGGGACACCCACATAAAGCAGGAAAAGCTGCTAAATAAAGCACCTAATTTCACTTAAGTCCAAAGGATCTTTTGCAAGAGATGGGAAAGCTCTCCTATTCAAGTCAATACCACTTACCTTTCTAAAAAGGTTTTAAGAGGCACAATTTAAGATGCTTTTCCTAAGTATTAGTGATGTTAAACTCTGCAGAACATCTTGCACAAATGTAACAGTGCATCCCAATTCTTAGTATCTTCATTAGTCCATCAAAGACAGAAAGGAAAGCCCCTTAAGTGTAGCTAGACCGAACAGCTACCATCAAATTGCATTCCTAAAGAAAAATCCTACTCTGCAGAACCAAACAAGCCTGTCAACTGGCACTAACTATATCTTGTTTTGGGTTTACTGATGGACTGTATTATTCAGAAACTTAAAGAACTACAAAGCAGCCTGATTAGTTGTATTTATTTATTTTTTTTATTAGGTTTATTATGACTTAGAGTTTCTATTACTCCAGCTGGGTAAACCACATTTGAGTAAGTTTAACTGCAGGACTTCAGTTTCAGCCAAAATCATTTTTGCATTACTTTATTGTAATATAGATTTAAATTTAACATTTAAAACTTACTTCATTAATAAGCAAGCCAAGCTCAGTAGCTTCAGTGCAGTATGTACTTTATGTAACTTGCCGCACATTCATGTTAGATTTGATGTACATGGAGAAGAGACCGGTCAACTATACGATTCATAGGAGAAAGCAAAAGTAAGCACCATTTTTACCAAACTAAACAGTTCTCAATTCAGTGTTTCTTACAGAAAATCAACTCACTTCTGGCTCCAGGAGCTACAGTTCAGATAATAGCTGAAAGCTATTTCCAGAACATCAGTTTTCTACACTGATACAAGAAATAGTCTTCAAAGCAACAGGTACTGGACTTTTTTTTTTTTAAGAGAGAACCTGTTCTTGTGTTTACCAGGTGAATACATGCATTTTTGATCATTCTGGCAGAGGCTAACAGAGCAAACAACAGTTAGGGCTAAACAAAAAAACAATCAGAAAGTTGCCAAATATTTAAGGTACAAGCAAAAAAAACATCAATGCAACCAGTTTAATGTCTAAGCCTGCTTTCTTCCAAAGAAAAATGGCACAAATTAAATAAAAAGCCAGACAAACTTAGTTTTAGATGGTAGCAGACTGAATTAATGCTTTAAAGCATTAACAGGATTTATTTCACTGCAAGGAAAGGGAGAAGCAATTTGAACAGGCTCTGTATATTTGGGCTAGACCAGAGGCACTGTTACAGTTCAGTCCATATATGCAGAACTGATACCACTATGATGTTACCTTTACCATATGTAATAGTAAAGTGTGTTAGAAGTTGCAGAGCATAAGCATCTTAGTCATTCAAGCCAGTTAATGAATAAACAGAAGAGCTGAAGAATGGTTCTTACACACCTCTCTCTTGTTCAGGACTCCAGATTTTTCTTTTGAAACAGAAAAATCCCACTGCCAACAGCCTAATAAATACTAACAGATATATTTAAATACCATCTTCAAAATCTTTGTTGAAAATGCAGTCTCCAAATGAAAGCTAGATTTATGCAGTATTCATATTTTACATAAAATAAACCTTATGAATCGTAGTTAATAGCAGTAACTGAAATTAATGTATACTGAGTCTTCGGGTGATGTGCAAGTTCAGCTATGTAACACAGGCGGGGGTTTCGAACAGTTCTTACCATCTTGCTTTGGACAGTTCTTACACTTGTCCCATAAACTACAGAACCTCTAGCTACAGTACTGTGCAACTGTTGACATCTTCAAGAGCTCTTAGGTGTAAAGAAATTTGATGGAAGCACCACAAAGCAAGGAAATTATGCTCTTAGTTGAGAGCCTTGAATTCTGAGAATTTAACACATTGCTGTTGTCTTGCCTTGACTACAGAACACCAAGGAGAGGACACCAGGGTAGAAGGGAACAAAACTACAGTGAAGTCTGCTTCACACAGGGAAGGTAATACAAAAAAGATCTGACTCTACAAGCACATAAGCAAAAGTCTTGAAGAGCTGTGTATTAACATGGAGCTCAAGATGCCTTAACTTAGCTAGAACATCATGTTTTCTTAGTATTGTGAATCTAGCATCGCTGCATTTCATCCAAGAATCAGCCTACGCTTCTCCAGTTAAAGCATGCATACCACCTCACTAAATACCTCTTCCCAACTTGCAGGTTTGGAGCACTTCATCTTCTCGTTCCTCCTGTATTATCCCTTTCCTAGGCAGAGATTTAGAGGCCCTAAAAGTCAGAGCTCTCCACCAAAGACTTGCTGCATCTAGGTGTTAAAATAGCTATGACACTCAGACTGACATATATCCTTCCCCATTCAGAAACGGATTTGCAGCACATCAGTCTTGATCTCTAGTTTAGTTTTAGATTATGCTTAAGTTATGGCAGCCAGAGTTCAATCCTATGAATGTAAGCTCAACACAAATAGAAAGCCATTTATCCTTTTTAATTCATCCTTACGGCATGTTTATCCAGAGCTTTATAATCAACTTCCAGTTTTAAATTATTTTCTTAGCACTTCATAGAACCTGAATGTCACTCCCTCCTGAAGGGGAGAGCATCACACAGAATCTTGTTTAAGTTAGTCCAAGTTTCCACATGTGACCAGAAGTCTTACTTGTTAGAACACACCCCTTTTCCAACTATTCCCCCTCATTCCCTCTCCTCCCACCCCTCCCCAGCAATGGGCAATTACTTCACAAGAAATGCAAAATGGGATATGGGCGTACACAAAACCTACCCTTCACTAATACTGAACAGAAAAGCCTATTTTCCAATTACAGGACATCTTTCTCTAAATTTAGGTCAGCACTGGTGCAGTCTGCACTGTGTATGATTACCACGAGGATAATACCAATAAGTACATATATTTTCTCAAACTGATTTAAAAGCCTATGAAGTTAATCGGGGAAAAGTTTAATATTGCTACTTCAGAGCACTAAAACACACAAAGTGAATCCAATAAAGATCCTTGTATTGATTCAATATTAAGTATTAATTGCATGACCATCATAGCACCTCTTACATTATCACACAATCACCAGAATTATCAACTGCTTTTAAAACTAAAAAGGGTACAGTCCAATATTTATAACTTGCACACTGTTACTATATAGAAACTAGGTGCATGGTACAGTGCTGCAAAAATGGAAGCCTGCAGTTTTGACAAAGATGCCAAGTCATGTTGTAGACAATTTCAGTCAAACTGGCAATACTGTTTAAGCAAATACTCAACACAGCAGGAAATAAAGGACAAAAAAAAGCATTCTATAACCAAATAAACATTTGAAATTTCCTTTCCCTTTAAGAATACAAGTAAGGTCACTTTTAGCCTTGGAACGGATACATGTTCGCCTATGATGATCTTGCTAACTACTACACAATATCTGATGTCCTCTGCTAAGAATATAGTTTAAGAAAGCCGCAGTTACAAGAGGCATCTAATGTAATATCTAAAATTTCCTTTATGGCAATTATTGAATTCATTTGTCTTAAACAGTGAATATGGAAAGATGGCCTCATGTTTCCTTTTCAATAGTACTCTGAGGATCAAGTGGCTTTCAAGCAGCATGGTGGGTTTGAAATTTTTGCAGTTTAGATCATTCTGTTGCGTTTATGAGTTGGTGAGTCTGTAATGACATCGCCACACTGGGCTGAGGTACGCTTTCTAGTTCCACCATTGTCCAAGTGGAGTGCCATTTCTTCTGATATGAAAGTGTTCAAATCAACATCATGGAGTCCATTTCTCCTTCGACTAGCATTGGAGCCACTGCTCACGTGAGTGGGCGAGCCTGGGGTACTTGAGCGAACACTTATACTAGCCATTGCACCACTAAGACCTAGGGGAAAAAAAGAGAGAGTATTTAGATCAAACAGTAAAGAAAGTTAATTTCCCATGTGTGGCAGAAGGGATGACACTTATCTGACTTCTAGTGAGACATTAAAGGCTCTTTATCCTGTCATTTGTACCACGCTTATTTGAAGCCCAGACCACACCTTCCCAGCTTTTGTATGTAAGAATCTAGCAATTACTAAACCTGCTTTTTATGACATTAAAAGTGAGTTTATACACCAGGCTGTAACAGCACACTATGGCAAATGCTAGCTCCATAAGCATGACATGTAAAATATGTGTACATGCTCAAGAGCAGACTATTTCAATATAAAGGCTTCACATTAGACCAACAGGTACATAGAAGGAAAATCAGCTACCAAGGACTTTCCAGGTTGACCTGCCTCGGTCTTGTTTCAAACACCACAACCCTGCTTCCCTTTCACTCCCTCAGTCACTGTACTTCTAAAGCAAACTGCAGTATGACAGCAGATCTCAGACAGCTGTATACCACAGCTAGCTTTTAAATAAGCTTTATTTCATGGCGGCTGCTGCCATTAGACAATACATTAGTATTATCAGAATTCAGAAGAGCACTTAAAAATAACAAGCAAGCCAAGCAAGACCATATGACAACCCCCCAAAATTTGCTATTGACAGAACTGATCCAAAACAGTCACAGGTACTCTGCAGTTATTTTGTGTTCAGGTTATTAATAAAATGTGTAATTAAAACAGAAATTCATTTCTTGTAGAAACAAGGCAATAAACAAGAAAATCATGAGCTTCATACTAATTTAAACTTTGTCTTCAGTAATGTTCCTATTACTACTTATGTTTTAGAATGTCCCACTTTTGCAAAGTTTAGTAAGGGCTAGTACATGAAAGCCTAACACTTTGTCTCAGTTTGGAATTCAGGCTCTATTTGTAGATAAACAGGAGCTCAGAGCTAAGAAAAACATCTTTGCTATCGTAACTGATTTAAATCTGAGAATTATTAGGTAAGTACCAAAATATCTGTTGGTCCTAGAAATAAACCACCAAAGCAAGAGTCACATCGGAAGGCAAACAGCAGAGAGATCTACATCTGTATATTTTTCTAGCAATAAGAACAAGCAAATGTTAAGCTGTCCAGGAAGATTTCTCTCTGTAACCTTCAAAGTCTTGAGCTCTCTGAGGTTTCCTCCACTCTCAAGTACTCTATGCATTTGTCCAGCCATCATACATCTTGTGCGTGTGCAAAGCCTGAATACACATCTTCATATATGGTCAAGTAAGCAGCCAGAAGCCACACACTGACAAATAAAGCCTAACAAAACCCTACCTATTAGCTGCTGATAGGCCAAATAACCAACTTCAGAGGCTCTGTGAAGACAAGGCTGCTAGAGCTACTAGATCAGTTGCCAGAAACCTCCACTAGAAGATAAATTCTAAAGCCGTCTGCAGCAATGGCAGGTTGATATATAAGTCAGGGTAGAACAGGCCAAAGAATTCCACTCTATTGCATATTTTTGTTGAATGAACACTTAAAGCTTAGATCTTGTAACAGCACAGGATATACAGATTGGGCATTATGCAGAAACAGCCACTAAGTACTGATGCTTTCTTTGAGCTTTTGCTTACAGCTCTAAGTGTGTTCCAACACGACTCAGAAGCATGGTCTGAAGTCTGATAAGGACCCTACAGACTTTTTTATTAAAATCATCTTTCATTCACAATGGCAGAAATTATTTAAACAGCAGAAGCTGTTTTAGTGAAAGATAATTCAGAAACAAGGTTTGTTCCAACACTCCCAGGATTAAGTTTAAATTCAAAACCATTATGAAAAGAGGTTCCTATGCATCTACCAAAGAAAGTAAAGCAGCTAATTGGATGACATAGATGTACAAGCAAAAATCCAATTCAGATATCATAATTTAGATAAACCACCAATGCGCAAAATTTGGGCAGGTAACAAATCACTTCACAATTCAAAGACAGCAGCAAGTTTAATTTCAACTGGCATGACATACATTAGAAAAAACATTAATTCATCCTGTACAAGTAAATCGGAAAAAATCTGACAGTGCACAGAAGGCAACATTGCTTCAAATCCAAATTGATCGCAGAAGTTTCTCCACACACAACTATTCCAAGCAAAATTGCTCGGAACACACAAGTTCAGTGTCACTACTTCCACTGAGAGTCAACAATTTACACCACTTCAGTCATTTACTCTTAAATTATACAACTCATCACCAAATGTCCAATACATTAATTCAGTTTTATCATGACACCTTTTCATTATGTCTAGTGCCCAAGTGAAGAGAAAGATTATTCTATAATAAACCCCAAAGCTGACCTGTGATGTGAGGATACATTTTTTGGCATCACTCAAGAACTATGTTTTTAAGTAGAGCCTTTTCAAGTAACAAGCATTTTTTAAAAACAGTAGATACAAAAGTCAGAAAAGATGCATCTGTAGTATGCTGCAGCATGTTCTAGAACAGACTGCCAAGGTTTGCCAGCAGGCATTGACTTTCCAATATTTAGGTAGTATTGAAGCACTGTACATTTAAATACAAAAACAACCTTCAAGGGATAATTAACTTAAAATCTTCAATAAAACCTGACAAAGGCAGGAGAGTAGTTTTGAATTAATTTCTACAAAGATAGCAGTACAAGGATTTTGCATCACAACATGGACTTTAGTAGCAGGTTAATCTTGCATCTCATACAGATACTTAATATTGAAATAGTGAGTAGCATACTCAGTAATGACTGTTAACAGACTGAGTGACAATTTGGTATCAGTTACTGGCAGTTAACCATATTACATAGCACTATACATCAATCCAAGACAGAAGAGCTGTCAAACAAAACATTTAGATCACAGTTTAGGACTGGGTAATCAAGCTAACATGGAAGAGTCAGAAAGAAAATTCAAGGCATGCACCAAAATATCAAGTCATTTCACAGAAGCAATGTCTTTGAAGACAATCAGCAATGCAATTGAAAAGATCTATTATTTGTTGACAGGGAAAGCATCTTTCAGGAGTTGTGATCTACAGTTCATTTTTTTTCTTGGAAAGTTGTTATAATGCAGAAAGGAAATCTCAGAAAACCCATTTATTGTGCATTATTCTGAGCTTAAGTTTTCAATTGACTTAGACCTCTTCCCAAAGCATTTACCCATTCAAAGCAGTAAAGGAAGCCATAATAGATACTAGGAAGTAGTATGGTGACATGACTGTTAGCAACACCATCTCACAACCTCAAATTTCTATGTTGTGATTAACATGACCTAATCACAGGCACAGTTTTGTCTACACAACAAGACAGATTCAAACAGCTACTAAAGTGTCTTTACTTCTTTCGCGATCTCATGATCGCCCCTGAAGACTCCCGCTGCTTTCTACAGGAGACATTTCCTTGTTTATGAAAAGCTCTTTCTCCCTTTTTAAACTTGAAAGGATTGAAGTGGAGGACATATACAAAATATCTTGCACTACTTACGTTCTCACTCCTGCCGTATCTTTCAGTCAAGTCACCAACAATATTGTGTTTCATAGCCAGTAATTTCACCAAAAGAATGCTTTTATCTGAAGCTATAATCTAAAGCATTACAGCAGTATCAGAAAAAGCTGCAGTATAGAAGAAATTGTGACCAATACTAGCTAATTTATTACTAAGTACTCTCCAAAAATATCAAGTGATCAGAATGTTTGGCTAAAAGTCCATGGTTTATGGAGTATGAAATACTTAAGGTAAATAAAACTGTCAACTCAAAATTAGCAAGTTTATCAACACTGGCCTAGCAAACTGAAAATGCTGTTTTATCTACACTATAACCATGTCCAGTTTTTCAGGTCACTACCACAGCATAATATACTGGATGACTATTGTTCAGTATAGTAATAGTATTAACTATTGTTTTCCAGAAGTTTTAATCAGGAAGTATCAAAAAGAATGTTCATGCTTAGACAAGTGTGACTAAAGCAGGAATTAGTTAATAAACCCAGATAAATACAAAACGGCATGCAGATAGATCCTTGTCACTCCTCTGTCATATTCACCCTTTCACAGCACCGCTCAAAGAGCAAGTTTTAGCAGTACATACCAATACACAACTCTGATAGCTATATATACACACAACCTTTAAGTTAAACTCTTTCAAACTAACCTGAACTCTGCTCTCCCATCCCCTCTTCTACCAACTGCTGCTTCTCCACTCTGCTAACAAGTACTAATGTTTTTATATTGCAGTTTAATATTTTGAGAAGAGAATAAGAAGGCCTAATGGAAATCCAGGCTCTTTAAAGGGGCCCAGCCACACACTTCTACATACTAGAGCAAGGGTTCCCCCCTACCACAAAGAGACTGAATCACATTAGTGATATACATCAACATTAAAGCTAAGGAGGAGCAAAAGAACTAACACTCCCTCACTGTGCTGTTTCACATTTACATCATTTTTAGTTAGAAATGCTCAAGTCTAATGAACTTCAGCATTGCCTTCTCATGCTTGCTTCTTCACCCTCCTCATATCACAGCATTTTCTCCTATTATGCTGAAAGAATGGTTTGTAAAGCATGGAGCACATCCCACATTAAAAGAGCAAAGCGTCATTTCAAACACGGACTGTGCACAGCCACCAGCACTGCAACAATTTAGTATGCTAGCTACAGTCAAGCAGAAAATGACCTGGCACATGTCAGCTTTTGGGAACCTTCTGACTATTAGCTCAGTTTGATGTAATTCTGTTATTTGAAACTCTTCTCTTACAGAACTGGATATGGCAATATGCATGCAGAAAGTGGGTGAAGATACATCCATACCTATGCTGACTGCAATGTCATTTTATGGGCTGGTGGGAGCTAAAAATCCAACTCGATATTTGAGATGTTGAGCAACAAAGGTATTTATCTTCTACTATTGCATCTTAGAAATGCTAAGCTTCATCAGATGCTTATTTCTTGAAGTTTCAGGAAAATCCACTTGAACTTCAGAGTAAAATAGCATATATTACCTTGAGCTAACTACTCAGATTTTCTTGAAGGCTTTTATTTCTTTTCAGGTATTCCAGTTCAAGTTTCCAGCTATGTTTTAATTCAAATGTTACCCATCAGCACATCAGTAATGGAAAACTGATATTAAGGGCAAAGATTTCTTTTTATTTACCAGAGTTTAACTCTCTCAAGACATTACTTAGTTCCAAAAACTCATTCTTAAGTACCCTTAAGTTACACTAAAGATTTCGGTAACAGCTGCACATACATGCCATAGAGGGAAAAGAAAAGTTAGATCACATACACCTTAAGCATTCTTGTATCAGTATAGGGGTTTTTTTCTGTCATTATCATTTTGCTTTTAGCTACTGTAACAAGTCTTGAAAGTAGAGCAGTAGAGAAGAACAAGTTTCCTTATAGCACAAAGACTACTTACTGATGACTTAATCACAAGAACAAATTTTGGGTTCAAAATCCCTAGCTTTCACCAAGAGAACTGCTACCTACCTTGCAGAGCTGTAATACAGGTCAGATATAACAAGGTTTAACAGAGAAGAGGCAAGCCTAAAGAAAAACCTAATTTTAACAGATTACTCTTCACATGCAGCATACAGTTTTAAGATTGTACTGAAACCTAAAGATACTCTTCTCTAATGTTTTAGCCTGGGGCATACACCTAGTTTGATGTTCCAGGAAAAATTAGCTACTTTGTTACCACAGCTTCTGCCAAAGTTTTCAGATCTGATCACAGAGCCTTTAGAGGAGACATGATCAAAATATTTCCTCCATCAAAGAGCAAGATCAACAAATTATAGGACCATGGTCTTTAGACATGTATTAGTATCTGAGAAGTCAGTAAAGCAGCTCAACTTCAGACGAGCTTTAATTGGTGTCATAATTGACAGAGATTCATACCTATCCCTTCTTCACTAAGAGACCTTGCTTAGAGCAGCAAGTTTTAGCATTACCCACTGAATCCAATTTAGCCCATCCACATCACCAGTAGAGAATTACTCCATTTCCACAGGAAGCCTACCAGCACAAAACAAAGCCTCACTCCTTTACATGCAAAAATTCCCCTTAAAGCCTTTGTTCTGAACACTTGCTGAGACTGCTACTCACTATCATCAGGTTTTCTTGTTTCCTCACAATACCTAGAAACAGCAAATCACTTTTAAACAGCCTGCCAAAAATGAAGATAAACAAAGCCCACAAAGCCCTATCAAGGACATTAATTTACACACACCTGAAGATCCTACACAGTTTTCAAAACATAGTTCTGAGAAGCCCTGTGATAAATAGGAAAATAGTTTGGAAGATGGTTTAATCACAACTTCCTTAATGCCAAAGGAAAGGAGGGGAGAAGCTGGAGGAACAGAGACGTTGTAGGCAATAACCCAAGAACAGCTATGAGGCCAAATACAAGCCTAGTCACTAAAGGATTAACACAAAAGCATTTGTGTCAAAGACCAGATTGAAACTGATATCAGGAGAACCTAATCCCAAAGGTGACTGACATGTAATCTTGTCAACCAGCTGATGAAGGGGAAGAGTGCACTTCTAGTCCCCACAGTGCCTGTACAGAGCAGGAAACTGCCTAAGGTCCTCGTGACCCTGTGTTAGGTTACGAAATATGAAAAAACTTTATACTTCATGGTTCAGATTCCCATCCTATAGAGAAGTGACTTCCACAGACCAGCTCTATACAAAGCAGATGCTAAGAAACAATACAAGCACATGAAGAGAGCCATGTTACCAATGAAAAGTGCCCGAGTTTACTCTGCTTGAGAGTTCACTGTGCTGAAGTGAGCGTACTCATCTTACCCTCACCTGAGAGTAAGCCTTTATAGTTAAAGCCAACTGCACACTGGATTCAACTACAGTTTCAGAAAACAAGATTTTAAGAGGGCATTTCTCACATCATTATCAGGTGACAGCCAGCTTCTGCAGTTGTTCCCCTCATGAAACTAGCTTTACCTACTGAATATGCAATACTGGGTGCACAGAAATCTCTAGCCAGCTTCCAGTACGAAAAGGAAAACTGCCAAAAGCTACATGACTGGGTGGAAGCATGCTTGATTTAAATGGCAACACAGCAGCAGACAATACCAGCATTAGGCTGTCACCTAGACACTAACAGTGTCTGGCTTATGTATCTTGAAAAACCACCACAGCATAGCAGAAGCAAAGCCTGTATTTTCAGGAACCTACTCATCCAATTAAGTCATTAATTCCAGCCTCACTGAGAATATGGAGACAGTAAAAATTTAATTTAAGTTTCACAGATTGTACTTCTAGATAGCTTGATTTTTTACTTTTGGAATGGTCCACTACTTACACCTCAAGATATCTGCTACCCTTTAGCATTTTAGAAGGCATTAAACCCACAGGTGAACTGCTTCGTTTCATCTCAGGAGCAATCTGAAATGCATTTTTCTTTGTCACTTGCTAGGTAACAGTCCAATGCAGAGCAAGCTACTGAATATTCATATCTGAAAAGGAGAAAAGATACACCGCCAACATTGTTGGTGATGGCAAGCAAGGAAATTCAGTATGACACTACAAGACATTTAAGACTGAAAGTGAACTAGTAGTAAGTTCTGAACAGGACTCAATTATTGCAATGATATGCACGTGAGGTACCCTTTCCAGAGTATTTTACACAGAATGCTAAACCGTACCATCTACTGCGTCACAAGGGTACTACAGTGAGGTAAGGTACCCACAACAGAAGCTTCAGATATCAAACTCCCTTCCTAGTCCTGCAAAAATTTGCTAGTTATTTGCTACTAGTCAAATATTAATATTTAACTAGATGCTAGCATAGTATTATCATTTTCCAAGAGTTCTCTTTACTTTAACATTGACTGGTATGAATGCCAAGTCTCTTCATGCTTCAAAAACCCTACCAAAAGTTGATACTTAACGGTTGAGTTCACAGCTGTAGAATATCACAGATCCAAACCCCATTTTTATACAATACCTTTTCCTCATTCAAAATATTTCACTACATAACTTTTTAGTAGCTATGTGCCTTATACATGCAAGAACTCCCTTAGAGAATGAAGGGGATACCTTCAGCTGGGAACATCAGCTACATATTACGACACCAACAATGGCCAAGAGCCAGACATGCTTTAAGAACCCCCACCCAATTTTAACCAAGTAGTATTGAAAAAATTACTGTTACCATGCAGAGCTATGGCTTCACGGAAGGGTTGCAAATCAGTCTCTACAGATGAGCTAGTTTCTGTTGAAGTAGCTCGGTTAGGGGATACTACAGTCAGTCTTGGGGGAGCTCTAGAATTCCTTGGAGGAGGAACTTTTCCACATAGGAAGCTGATCAAGTCTTCTCTACGAATAGTTCTTCTGCGTTTTTTAACCCAAGCTAACACATCCTTATTCCGACGCTGATAACCAATTTGAATTCCTACATCAAAGCTTCGCTGATGGGCATCCACACTTTCTGCAAGAAGAAAGAAAAAAGTATCTTAGTTAAGCGTTACAGAAAGAGCAATGTATAGTGTATGGCACATCACTGATATGGCTTCCTGTCAACCATGGGAAAGAAGAGTACCTTCTACAGGTTACTGTAATGCAGTACCAAGTTAGCTGTAACAGATTAGCTAGCATTGAAGATGAGTCCTATTAAACCTAAAGAGAATATTAGCTAAAAAGTTCCACCCCCTTTACAAGTCAAAAAGTCAACAGCAACTCAAGCACCACCTAAACAGCATTTACTATACTTGAGGTCAACACTACAGCACTGTGTACAAAACCGTATCATATTAACATTAAAAACACACTGAGCTTGCCAGTCTGAGGAAGGTACTTAGACAATGCACTTTAGGAGACACACCCTTAGAGTGCATCAGTACAGTCAAGAAACGCCACAAAAATGAAAGGAGTAACTGCTTTTCTTGATTCTCACAGGTAAGAAATTTTCAGAAAAGTCAAATTTTAGTCCCTCTAGTTTCACCTGAATTTCAATTGCAGGAGACCATAGTTTTGAAACCAGTTAGAACACAAGTGTCCACAATGCCTTTCAATTAGGAAGTCTAAAAAAACTTCCTTCCCCATTTAAGATCCCATTGCAAATCTGATATACAAAAACTTTAATCACATTACTTCCAATTAATCCTATTACAAAATGCAATTTCATTGTCCACTGATGTAATTGGTCACCTGTGCACATCAATTATAACTGTGCCTCAAACTCTTAAATGCCTTGTATTACATTGCATTCAAACTTCGGGAAGTACATTTCTGGCTACTAGTTTAAGTATGAGTGAATTTCACACAATAGTAACAGGTAGGACAAACCATATTCTCTACACAATTATGCTTGCCTTGCTTGTCAGATTTCTTATCAGAGCTTTGCCAACAGCTATTTCAGTTTTTATGAAAATTACTGCCATGTTAGTTCTTGATCCTTTAAAAGACATCAACATATCCACACCAATTTCATTTACATGATTTCCTCTTTTTTTAAATCTGGCAGAGATGATTAATACAGCTTTTTTATATTCTTGCTTCACTAATGAAGTCCAACATAAGAGCCATTTGCCCATAACAATGTTAAGAGATTTATTTAGGAACAGCAGTCCAAGATACTGGTATAGGTAGACTGTGACATCCATATCTAATCTAGTTTTCTCAAACTCAAAAAAAACACAAAATAATCACTATTAAATGCTATTCTTAGACTTATACTCTAAGGCACTACAACATGGTCCACAAAGCACTAAAATCTACACTATCAAAGAGCAGCACATAACACAATCTACCAAAAAAATACAAATATCTCAAATTGATCATAGCTAAATCTTGGGACTTTTCAAATACAAGCTATACAGGTATACATCACATACAGTTAACATGTTACTTTTATGCACTCCAAGAGCATTTTGCCTATGCTGCTTCGTAATCAAAAGGCTAGAAGATTTACAAATGCTAACTCCTGTGAATGCCACAGCAACATGACAGATTATTCCTCCAGCCATTTTACACTCCACAGCAACTAAGGCTCCAATGCACTCACTAGCAAAAGCTACACAAACACTGGTGCTAATTTGGCAACTGACAATATTCCTTTAATCACTTTCTGAAATACCGTGAGAAAGTCCTTCTGAAAGGTGAGGAGACCAGCTTTAGCTCAATAACCTGCTCTCCTCATATATAAGAATGCTTTACAAAGGAGTAACTATGAACTCGTTGTGAGATCAAACACACTGACTTCTGATGTAGCCTGGATAAATTTCAAGCGTCATTTACCATAAAAATCTAATCTTTCCCAGAGTAAAAGCTACAACTACTTTGTTTACAAAGTTAAGCTGGCAAAATATAAGCAGTCAAGTTGCCTACATTCGGAAATTACTAAGTCAAAACTAACATCACCAAACATTCAGCTTTTTTTTTTTAATAAAAATAAGGTAAATTGCAGCCTCAGAAGTCTTATTCTAATATATGCCTAAAACTTTCTACAGTGGCCTTAAGTTCTAAATCCTACATTACAAGCCATGCTTTCACTTCTTTAGTGGAATCTGAAAGATCAAATGTCTTTAAGTGATGCCCCTATCACCAGCACCAATCAGAAACTTATGATCCAAGACCTTCACAGTGTGGTGTGATAATAAACTTCTAATCTATTTTCAGAAAAAGCGCCGACATTCAAGACATCATGGCATTCTCCTTATGCAGCTCTTGTTAAAAGAATTTTGATGCCTCAAAATTCCAAACATCAGAAAACAGCTGACAGGGCAAGAGGCAGTTTGTGGTGTTCAGTTTACCACACCAAGTACTTCTCCAGTGTTTTGACAGAGCTCTCCGAAACACAAACATTACTGAGTATATGGGAAACAATAGATTTTTAAAGAGCCATGTTCATCACTAGGGAAGGCAAATTCACATTAAGAGACTCCAATTTGCCTGGTATGTCATTGCCTAGATGGTTCTCCCTGTGTTCAACAAATTTGTACCCACTTAGAAGTTAATTTAAAATTGAAAGATGGTAGTTCTGAGTAACTGAAGTACTTCAACACTTTTTAAAGATGTGTTTTAAGGAAAGATTTGTTTCAGATGCTGCTTTTTGAAGATTACACTACACCTGACTAAAGACAGCTTCCTACTTAAATTCTAGTTTCTATGATCACCACCATACATTCTCTTCTGTTAATCACATCATTCCAGAAAAGTAGGGCTCATTTTGCCTATAGCACAATTAATGATTTAATCAAAAATAACCAGCCTAAGTTTTCATAGTAAACATGCTGTAATGAAGAGCAATGCCATTTGTAAAAAAAGACTATAATTATTCCAGATAACTTATTAACACTACCTGCTGCTACTCTGGCACCATGCTCAAGCAACCAGAGTCCCAGACCATGTTCTAGTGACCCACTCCCTCAGGCAAACACCTACCCTGTTATGTGATGTGCTGCCCCCTTCTATGACCTATGACCCATACACAACATCCAAATGCATTTTCTGCAAGAGTCAAGTCTCTGGCAGTGAGGGTTATGCATCTATAGCTCCTCCTGGCTCTTTCCACATCTGTCAGAAACCTGATCAGCCATCACAAACATGTTACTAAGTTCAACTGCTTAAAGCAAATGCAAAATGGGAAAACTGGAGACAAATGAAAGAACATGCATAGGTAGAAGTATAGACAACACTGTATAGACCAAAAAACCCCCCACAACTCAAAAAAAAAATCAAACTACAAGTCAGAAAAACAACAACTTGGAACTTTAAAGTTTTTTCCTTCCCAGGAATGGAAGACAGTAACAATGGGAATTGCACTGTGCCAATTTAAGCCTCCACTAAGATAGATATCATTTTTGTACAATCTTTTAAACAAACTAGAAACCACTGAATGATTCTTCTGCAGACAAGAATTCTTGTCACAACCCAAAGAACAGCAGAGTTCAGGAAAGGATCATGACAGACAGAAGCACATAGCAAAATAGCACAAAAGCAAAGCCACATGCAGAGTGCACTCATCCAAGTTTTGGCTAACACTGCTTTCTTACAGCCACCCTGGACACAGTCATAATGACATTCTAGTGCTTAAAATAAACTGGGAGGCTTAAGAAGCCTCACTGTCACGAGATAAAACTTTTTGTCACCTAACATCTATGCAGAATTTTACTAACACTAAACCTAACCTATGCTTCACTGCAAATATACATGTATTATACTGATACCTCAACATTTAATACACCATGAAATATACAAAATGCAGGAAATGTAACTACTCTTTAGAAACCTATTGCACTCTTCCCTTGATTCATGAGAGCAAGCCCCACATCAGAAACATCCTTTTTCAAGGGTCTCAAAATAAAACAGCTTTTAAGTTATTAGTCACCGACATGAGGCAACAGAAAAGATTCAGCTGCCGTCAGCTAAAGTGGCCCAGGGAAAACTTGCAAGATTCAGGAAGCAGTCTCGGGTTAGATTTTATCAGGGTGAATAAGAGACATTAACAGGCCCTGCTTATGAGTAAGCCGGGGCAGGAGGCAGAGCGGGGCCCGGCTCGGCAGGGAGGGCTGCCGGGGCAGTGGGGGGAGCAGCCCCTTACCTTTGTAGAGGTTGGTGACCGCAGTGGCGGCGTTCTGGAAGGGGACCCAGAGGGAGAGCCCCGGCTGCTGGCACACCCGGTCTGCAGGGAGGGAAGGACACACGCTGTTTATTTTGGAGTCACCAACTCCGAACGGCCATGTTAGGTTTCGCCATTTTGTTCCACCTTCCGAAGGCAACTCGGGATTAGGGCCGAAAAGGGCGGGCCGGCAGCGGCCCGCTCCCGGGCAGCGGGCGCGGCTGCGGCGGTGCCCCCAGCCCGCCGGGGAAGCGCCCTGCCCGGCC
>VYXH01003972.1:0-27282 GCA_013397275.1 Burhinus bistriatus | reverse complement strand
CGGCGGTGGCCGAGTTCTGGAAGAGGTGCCAGAGCTTCTGCTGCTTGTGCTCGGGCTGCGCCGCCGCCTCGTCCTGCAGCTCCGGGGCCAGCGCCTCCTCCTGCTCGGCCTCGGCCAGGCACTGCCGCTCCCACTTGCTGAACCAGTGCTCGGGCCCATGCTCCTGGATCTCCGCCTCACCCTCCTCCTTCTTGTCCTCCATCCTCCGGCCGGCTCCGCGTCTCTCCCCGCCGCCGCGCAGGCCCGGCCCCGCCGGACAGCCGCGCTCGACTCCCTTCCTCAGCTGGGCCTGCCCTACCTCACCCCCATGCTCCCGGGCACGGCCCGTCCGTCCGCCGGCTCCAAACACACTGAGCGACGGCGCCGCCCCGAGCGCAGTAAAAGCCCGTCGGAGACGCCCGGGAACGTGCTGCCGCCCAGCGCCCGCCCTCACCGCCCGACTGGCCGCCACTGCCCCGGCACCGCTGGTTTGAATGACAGCCCCGGCTCTGACTGGCCAGCTCGCCCGTCCGTCAGGCGCGACATGCCAAGAGGGCGGGCCCCGACGCAAGATTGGTTACGCNGGGCAGGGCAGGGCAGGGCAGGGCAGGGCGGTTCTGCCATCTTGGCGCTGGGGCCTTCCCCAAGCGGGGTAAGGCGTTGCCTCGCCTCGGGCATCCTCCCCCAGCTGCTGCCTGCGGGGCCGAAGCCCGTGAGGTGAGAGCCGGCCGCTGCGCTACCCACCGGAGGGGCAGGTCCCCGCCCGGGAGGGGGTTTCCTCCGCCCGGCTTGCAGCTGAGGCCGGGGCCGGGGCCGGAGGAAGATGGCTGCCGCGGGGCCGGCGGGCCGGTGCTGGGCCCTGCTGCACGGCCAAGCCCGGCCGCAGCGCCTGAGAGGGCAAGGTTGTCGGCCGTGAGGGTTGCGCCAGGCATTCAAACCCTTTGCCATCTCTTTTCAACCGTTTTTACACTTTTAATATTTACCGTTTCTTGTAGTGTATTTGCAGTGTACCAAGGAAAACTCCAACAAACAGTAAGATGGAAATCACAGATTCTTTGCATGTGTTTAAAGCATTTGTTTACTTCACGATTGCTTCAAAATGCTACTGTGAAAATAATCTTCTGAACTACAGCCACGCTATTCCTTTTCAGAGCAAACGTCACAGCAGGTGAGCCGAGCCATGAGCTGGTGTAGAAATAACAGGCAAGCACCTTAAGTCTCCCTCCTCTACAAAATGTTCTTGTTTTTTGTTGCTCTTGTGCAAAGGCTAGACGTTCCCACAGCTGGTTTTGCACCCACCGTCCTGAGTCTGCACATGTACGTTGGGGCTTCACATCAGCTCTTCCCTATGATTAAACTCCGGTGTTACACATAAACCGGTAGTCTGGTGTAGCCATCCCGCTCAAACCCACTGGCTGTTAGAAACACTCAGGAGCTTTATGGACTGTTTCCTCCTCTGACAGTCTGTTTTATGCAGTCCGTACTTGTTCCCATTTTGAACTTGGATGTTCATACGACTTCCTAAAACGTACAGGAATTCAAGCCTAAATCATAGGTAGTGAGGAAAGAGATGGTATGAGGAAACAATTAGAACTGTTGGGGTTTTTTTATCTCTAAGGACAACTGAAAACTAAAGCTGCAGGCTACTGTATTTCCTAGACCACTGAGACTAACTACCAGAGGCCTCCTGTCTGTGGGTTATGCTGTGGTACTCCGCGTGAATAGAAAGGATGAGAGTATCCACGCTGCTGTGCACGTGTTCTTAAACTAAAGTTGTGGCATTGGCTTTTTAATACATATTCATAACATTAATGCACATAGACAGAGGCATGGATATTCTCTTCCTGTCTAGGTAAAGCTCTGTCCAATCCTTGTTTAGGATTATGAGCGCCAGCAGGTTTAGGAGTAGTACAAAGCATAGGAAAGACAGGAATAAATTAACAAAAAATTAAAACATTGACAATAAATGAAAATTGGTTTTGTAAATCATATATTGATCAATAGGCCAATAAGTACATATTGTGGTGGAACATGGATTTTTCTGCTGTGCAACTGTTTTAAGGAAAACAACAGAAGAGGAAACTATCTATTGAATAGGATTTCTTATAAACTGCCTACAACTTGGAAATGTTCATTCCTTATACTCTTAAACTATTTATATATTGAAAGGCATCAGAAGGGAATGTGTGATGGGATTGTGTTTCAGTACTTCTCCAATAAATGGGGTACTTAAATCCATCTCCCTCATCAAAAGATGAGCAGAAATGCTCCTGTCAACTTCAGTGGGCTTTGCAGGTGCTCTCTGTAAGGTCTGAGATCAGAAGTTACTGCATGGAGCTTGATGCAGGAGGGGACGTGGCTATCCTGGATTTTGTGTACCACACATCTGTTTTTCTGAATATTTCTAAAGAGTTGCATAACATTGGCAACTGTGAAATAAACAGTTGGTTACTGCAATACAATGTAGTGTTAGTCATGATTTATCAAGCATACAGTCCTGAAATTTGGCAATGACTGATGCCCATTCAGTGTAAATCAAGCAGGGAGTTGTAATGCATCACTAGGTAATCCTGGGTAAAAGTGCAGCACCCGAATTTCGTGGCTTAATTTAGAGAAACACAGATACACACAGTTCTCTGAAATACCTACAGCTGATAGAAGCTGCTAAGATTCTAAGAGGGCTGTTTTCCTTTTTACACATGTTAACACCAAGTGGGGCGGGTAACGTTGGAGTTATATCGATTATTTTTACAGTTTTCTGAAGTGGCCATTGGCAATTTCTGGGACAATAGTGTGGAGAGGCTTAGCACAGTTGAGAACTGGGATGCTGAATTTTGAAATTAGAAAACATGTCATTTTTTGGTAGAGTGGATTGGAGAACTTTAACTTGGTCTACAGACTTCTTTATGCCACCTGAAGATAAAAAAGGGTGTTAGGGACCTGGGAAAGGAGTCAAGCATTTTGTGGGACTAGGAGAGTTATGTACCAAAGGAGTCCTGCAGGTAAAGAAGTAGCATTANTCGTGGGGGTTGAGCAAGTGGCCGCCTGGTTCTTTGTTGCCAGCTGAGGCCAAACCACGACAATGGAAAATGAAGACAACATTGATGGACTTTTCTTGGGTAACTTGCGGAGGAGGCAGCAAAGGAGAGAAGAAAAAGGAACAAAAGCACCATGCACGAAAAACCCTTAACACACCCAAACACTCTTCTCCCTGATGCCTCCTGAGAAGCTTAGTGCCTGTACCCTCTGAGCAATATTGAGTCACTAAAGAATTTTTCCTCCCTGTGAATAAAGAACAAGTTTCATGCTAATCCATTTTGACCTGCCATCAGTGGCCTGGAATAAACACAGCTGTGCTGGTTTTGGTTGCTGGCCGGACTCAAATGCAAAAAGTCTGGGAGATCAATGATGTACGCACGGTGAATGTGGCATCTGAGTAATCTTGGTGTTTGTCTCTTAATTTCCCCCATGGGAGCGCTGTAGTGATGAGAGCAGTGTGGCATCCCAACTGAAGTCTCAGGGGAGATAATTACTGGAGCGTGATGAGAGTATACTAATTGTAGAAGGCTCTGAAGACTTGTTTTATTCCCTTATGCAGACTCTTACTGGGAGTTGAATTTAATGATAAATAAAGCAAACCATTTTTTAAATATGAAAATATGAAATTGGAGGAATAGACGGGTTTATTGATAATACAATCTATCCAAAGTGAACACTAACATTTTAAAATACCTGAATGTATAGGTGGCTGAATATAGACATGGAAATGTTTTCACAGCGCTGTGGCCAAATGCGTGGATACTTGTACAAGAGAACTTTCATGGTAGTTTAAGATATTGGAGGAACTGAAGGGAGCAGGTATTCATTTCACCAAAGGGGGAAAAAAAACAGGTCTGAGTGACAATATTTTAATTTCCCTTCACCATTTTGTCCTTTGGGATCAGACTCTAGGTATGCTGTCCTCCAAAAAAACAGGTCAGCAGGGAAAGAAATTACTCAGCTGGAGGTTGTAATGTTCTCAGGCAAAAGTTTTCAGCCCAAGTAAATCTGAAGTGTTACGCCTGAGCAAGCAAGCAGCAGGTATCTATGAGAAGTCTGGTTTACAGAGGACAGCAGTGCACTGACTGTTGCATATCACATAATCAAGACAGTTTAACCTGTTATTGATGTGATCAGTTGGGCTTTTATGTATATTGGCTTGTTACTGCTATTCCCAACTGAAATGCTGAAGATAGAGCGCCCTTAGTGGAAACGCTTGATCAGTCTGAAACAGAAACTGATTGACAGAGGTCAATAGCATCAACGTCTGAGAGTTCGTAATGGTCACAAGAGCCTCATCTTCTCCTGTTTTGGAATCATGGGAAGTAGAAGAGAAAGGAAATAGGATAAAAGGATTTATTTTCTGATACATGCTCCTAGGTAATGGTATGTTCTGAAGACCAAAACTAGATAAGCACTGCAAAAAGGGTATCTGAATAGTGGTTTGAATTTTAAAATGTTGATAGCCTTAAATAAAAAAATGAGTATTGCAACAGTGTCTTCTTCCTTTCTGCAATTTCCTGGGAGTGCTTTAGTAGACCACTTCTAAGACCACGATCAAAATGCTGTCATATAAAAGCAATTTGAAACTATGTGATTAAAGCTTGGTCAATTTATTTTTGCCTAAAACAGAAATCTAGAGACTTTTTGCCCCAAAAGCTGTGCTTAGTATGAGAAGGAAAACAGTTTGACTCTGTGGGAGCAAGATTCCCAAAACCTCATGTCAGGCCTCTGAAATCAAAATCATTAAAAAATATAGACAAAGAGCAGGACTACACTTTTGCGAGAAAGGCTACATGACTACACTGAGATACAAATCATTTACGTGTGAATTTCAACTCTACCAAAAAGAGTAGCAGCCGTTTTTCAGTTTTACTGGGTAGTACCTTACTTTGGTTCCACTGAAATAAATGGTATTTCTTGCATAACAGGATAAAGCACGTGGTGAACATGCTGTTGTCCTCCTGCTCAGTACTTCAGAGCAACCTAATCTTTCTTCATGCCTTAAGAACTGCTCTGAAAGGAGAACTCTACTTGTCTATGAAACTTCCCTAAACAGCTTTTCTTTTTTTCCTCTAGATTCAAATCTCTAGTGCATCATCAAAAATAAAAACAGTTTCTACATAGCACATTAATAAGATTCACGAACAAGTTCCTGTTGCCGTGGGCTGTATACAAATGGAAGAGAGGATCTTTGCTGTGAAGGACCATCAATTAAAACACAAAGGAAGAAAAAAGGGCACATTGTATTTTCATGATATACAATAAATGAGCAGATGACTATTCTTTCTAATAACACAACCTTATTAGCCTGTGCATAAGCTGGTATTTCTGTTATCAGTAGTAAGACAGATCTCAAAGCTGAATTCAGTTTGGGAGCTTGTGCTATGGCTAGTACAACTGTTGGCCCAATATGGAAATTTTTACCCAAAATTCAATCCCAAAGCCATGTCCAAGGCTGCAGGAGAAACAATATCCAATTATCTCCGACTACTGCAGGTCAAAGTCTAACTGTAAAGCATCTTAATCACTTACTGCAGATATATGACTGGCCGATAAAACAAAAAGGCTACAGAGTAAATGAAAGACTGGGGAAAAAAAACATTGTGGGGGTTATCTAAATGGAGTTTCCTTTGCTTGCAGAATAGATTGCTTGTTCCGGTGTCTTTGTGAGACAGGAAGCCAAAGCTTTTAAAAATCCTTAATAGAGTATAAATAAAAGTAGAAGTTCTCTGTGCAATCTTGTGATGTGATGTTGGGATATTTGGCACTATGCAAATTGCTGCCGCTGGCAGGTGCTCCACCACTTACTGTCATTTATTAGTTGGAGGAGCAGCAGTATGCCAGAGGTCTACAGTAGGTTGCCTGCATGCTCCCAAAGGCAGTTATGAATTACTTCAGCATTTAGCTCCCCTCTTTTTTTAGAGTATCACAGACTATAAAAGAAAAAGTGGCTTGCTGTATCACTCTTGCAGAGTGTTTTGGACTCAGAGATTGCAAGAGTGTTTCTTAAGCTAACACTGTGCTCAGAGATGGTGGTTTTTGTTTCTAGGCAGAAAGTCCCATTCCAATAGCTTTATTTTTGAGCTGTCAGCTTACCTCCGTACAGCTGGTAATGTCACATAACCCACCACTTCAGAAATCAAGAAACAGGGTCATAGGCAGAGCATTAGTTTACTGCATAGCCTTGTTGGGTACAGTCATGAGAACACTCATTGTATACTGCTGGAGTTAGCTTTGAAGAGCAGAGATCCCATAGTCTTTTTATACCTGATACTGGTGCAAATGAGAATAAATGTCCTCCATTTGTCTAGTAGAACACGAATCCTAGAGCTGAGCCTGTCTCAGCCTCACTGACTACCCACAACTGGACTAGATGCAGGTGGATGGGAATGCAGGAGGGTTTGATTCAGTTGTGCCTACAGAGCTCTGTAGGAAATGTTTTTAGCAGGATTAGATGCCTGAATAAGCCATGGAAAGCAAGCTCCCTGACCAAACCTTGGAGGCTCAGCAGAAGCCCTGCTGAAGCTACTGAATATTTTGCTTGCTCAAGGACAACTGAATTTGAACTTTTCTTTAAAAGAGCAAGTGGGTATATCGTGCACAGCTGTGCATAGAGGTAAGCAGTAATACGAACAGAGGATAGACATCAGGTCTCGGATTCCAGCTTCAATATCATTGTCCTTTCAGTTCTTGACCAAATTATTTATTTCAAAAAGTATCTCTCCCCACGCTCTTCTAATCAGTTGAGTAGGAAAAAAAAATCAAACCACCTACTCCCATGTTGTAAGGACTGACTGTTCAAGTTTAAAGCATTTTGAGTGCTAAATATAATATTTGCAGTTTTGCAGCTCAGCTACTGGAGGATTCAATAGTTGTTTGAATACCAGTAATCTCTTGGGACCCTGGCCAGGGAAGATTTCATTTAGTTTGTGTGGGAGTAGGATGCACAGCACTCCCCAAAATGGGTCCTGTAGCTTCTCTGCTTAATTCTCCACCTATATAAAGGAGATAATGCACTTCTATTCCATAAGAAGTATGGAATTAGTACCTGCCCTTCAGGGATCCCGGTAGTGTCAGTTCTTTAAAATCTTCTTAACAATTTGTCCTGAGCAAACAGGACATGTAGTAAACTGGGGACGGTAATAGAGTCATTCGGTCTCAGTGGATAATGTATGCAGTTTCTCTTCTGGATTGCCTGGGATTCTAGTTCAAGGAAAGTAAGGGTGATGTCCTGTTGACTCCATAAGTGCTTAATAAAATACCTTCTTTCACTGTTGCATAAGATTGCATAAGAACAGGTTTTTGTCATAAAGTGTTAATAAAATATTTAAAATGAAACATGATGAAAATACTAAAGAATACGAGGTTTAACAGACAAGTTGTGGATCAGTAGATGTAATCTGACATTATCACCTCTAGCTGCCTGGCTGGCATGTGCCAGAAGCCACAGCCACAGCAGGGGTAGCAGGGCTGTATGTGAGCCCCAAGGCCAGCTCCTATGGTGCAGTCCAGTGACTTGGTCTAAAATCACTTTCATCAGGGCTCAGGCTGTGAACTGAGCCCCCTTCTTCATGGTGGGGGCTAGTCGTACAGTGGAGGAGGGTAATGTTGCGAAGAACGCAACTAGAACTTCACCTCAGATCACTAAATCTCTCCGATACGTGCCATAAAGAGCAAGCGCTGGGCCCCAAAATGTTGGGGTGTACTGAAGGAATTGAAAAGACTCTTTCCCAGGTTTGACCCCATTTTTCAATAACTCTCTGCAGAGAGATGCTACTAATGTTCCCCGTTGCTGCTGTTCCATGAGGTACAGGAGACTTTAAGTGGCACTGGAGCCGGGACTCTGGCTTCGAGTGCTACTTCAAGACCTGAAGATATCAATTCCTTTGAGAAGCAAGGGCAGGCAAAGATTGGTGTTGCAGAGAGTGGAAACGTACTCTGATGGGGCAGTTTTCTGGGTTGTTATGGTGAGAGTATGTCCTGCTGTGCTCTGTTGTAACAGCCTTAGAAATACAATGGCTAGAGTCTATTCCAGTGCAGATTTATGAGGATGCTGGAGCACTTACTCCAGAGCATATTTTTGTCCCCCCATCGCTATAGTCAGTTGTTGTCAACAAATGTTCTGTAACTCTTCCTGTATTTTACGCCTGGGAATAGAACAGAAACGGGCCCTTAAATCCAATAAACATGGAAATGGGATAAGCTTCCTTTCTTCAAAAAAAATTTTTTCCTGTACTTTTTTTGCCTTTTACTCCAGATCTGAAGTTCTGGTTCTGGCCTTGCAGCTTGAGGCAGCTTGGGTCCTCTCTGCCTACTTTTCCCGCTCCAGCTCAGCCCCGTTTCATTTGCTGGGAGATGAGGACAGTGTCAACCAAAACAAGCTTTACGCAAAGTAAAGGCATTCACCGAAAGTTCCTCCCCAGAGATATTTTTCCCTCCATTTCTTTTCTGTCAACATTCACAATTGTGTATCACATACCAAACCAGATCAGACTGAAAACAGGGGGTTTTTATCTTACTGTGTTTGAAAAAATACTAGTTTTCAGTCAAATCATTTCCCTGAGCTGGCTCATTGGCCTCATGATGTGGAGATGGTGACACACATTCTGGTGACAGAGCAAACTTGAATCAATATAAAGTTATCAAGTGACAACAGCCAAATATTGTGTTTTAAGTCATTCCTCTCTTCTGTAGGTGAAATATTAGCTGTCTAACTCCTTCACCTTCACATTGTGTTTTTGGGAGGAAACAGGAGGGAAGAAGATAAGGGAAGGAGGATTTTTTAGACATTGGCCTTCGCTAAGGAGAAAGTATTTCTCAGATGATGAGGAAAAATCATAAATAATTCCAGTACAACCTGTAGAATGAATAAGGCGTGCTAAAAACTCAGTTCAAATTTATTTTTAATTCCCTGTGCCCCCACTAGGTGCACAGCTTTACTAGGCTGTGTCAGCACGCGGTCTGCCAGCCCCATGGATTACTGCCCTTGCCATCCAGGCAATTACTTATCTTTATTAAAATCCCCTTGTGCAAAACAGAAAACGAGGTGTCTGGTCTGCGGGTAGGTGCTGGACATCCAGCGCCTGGTAGCCTGTGGGACCTGGGGGAGCTGCTCATGCTGGGAATTTCTGGGCTTTTCCATAGTTTGGCGAGTTGGTTTGGGTTTCTTTGCTGGCTTAGCTCCGTCTCTGAGGTTTGAAGTGACTGTACTTGACCACTTCTAGCAGGACAAGTTTGGTAGCTTAGTGTTTACGATGAGTAAACCTGGCTAGAAGGTACCTGTGACGCGTTTTCAGGGGCACCACTTTGGTCTTGTTAGATATTTTGTAAACTACTTTTAGATTTGGGGGTTTTTTATACCCTATACCTCTATAATCGTCACAGAGAGGCAGCAATGTGATCAGCTATTTGATACGTTTTCCTGCTTCTCATAAATTCTTACTGTTCTTTTTCTGAAGTCATGCTTTGCTGCTCTCACCTCTTTTTTTGTTTGTTTGGTTTTTTTCCCCAAAAGTGAATTGTTCTAGTCCACATGGCAACTCATGCTTTCTACATAATGTTTTCTTCATTTAGGGGATAATTGTCATGTATCTCTTTAAAAAGGTGTGTTTGTATTCATTTCTGTCGTCTAAAGATCACTGTGCCAGGTCCTTACCTGTAAATCAGCGGAAACAGGTTGTAAAAATACATATGGGCTAAGCAATGTCTGAATTTCCTTGTCTGGAGCAGGCTTGGCTCATGATGTGCCACAGCTGGCAGCTCTAGGGACGTTGGGAACAAGGATGGTGGAGGAGAAGATATGTCTCAGTATACAGATATTGAAATATTTGGGGAAAAAAAGATAATTAATCTGTTTGAAATAATATGTTTCTCTAAGTAGCCTAGAAGCATTACATTGAGTTAGAGTTGGGAAGGGAAGAGATATACGGCTGGTTTTCATTTTGAGGGCTTAATACTGCATACACAATTTTTTATAGCTGTTTTATCTGAATTCATGATAGTTAGATTATCCCTTGGCTTTATATTAGTGTATAATATTTTTAATATTCAGAGATCCATAGTTCAGCAACTGTAATCAAATAATTACTGATGCCATTAGCTGAGTTATTGCACCAATCTGGGTGTATTTCAATGGATAGTAATTTAATAAAATTAGCACTTAACTTCTGGATCCTCTTCTCTGTGCAGAAATGAAAACGAAATGAAAGCGCTACTCTTAACTTCCTTCATTAAGAAACTCCAGCCTTGATTAACAGGATCTGAACACTCAGACATTTAGAACTTGTTTTCTAAATTTCTACCCCCCAGTGGCATTTGTGGGAGAACATCGAATTAAAAAATAGAACAGAAACTCCACGTTTGCACAAACCATGTGTGGGAGGGGAGATGGGAGCAGCGACGCCTCCGCCTCTGGCTGTGCTCCTGGAGCAGAGCACACGCTGAGCACTTATCTTCATCAGACCTTTGGATGGTGGGCACGGCCAGACGAGTAGCCAGTGAACGGGGAAAGGTCTCTGTAAGCAGTTCCTCTCCACCCTTAAACCCTCTCTGTGAAAGAGGTTGCTCATCAGAAAAGTCAGGACGGTAGCGTATCAAAAACATTGGGAAAGAACAACAAAGGGAAAGAAGGAAATGGGTGCCAGAGTGCCTGTTAGTGTTCCCCTCCAGTGTCTCAGACACGGACAGAAGGCTCAAGTCTGCATGTGATGACGGTTACCCCTTGCGATGACCTTTGTTCTTTAAAATTCAGCGTCTTTGCTTCACATGGTATAAGTCATGTACTTTACAGTGAAGAACTCCTTAATGTGTAGCCACTGACAGCAGGGATTTGTGCTGCACTGCGTTTAAACCAGCTTTAAACTCATATTTCTCAAATAGGTTTAGGAACAATGGTATAAACTAGATGCAACTCCACAGCTCAGAGCAGTTGGAAGCTCTTCAGGTGTTCCCTCCAGAAACTGCTGAGGCAGCCTGAGATGCTGGCTCTCACCTTACCCGACACCCCCATTCTCTGAGTGTTCCCATCCTTCACCCGTACACACCATAAAAAGGCAGAGTGGTGAATTTATGTGGCATCCACGGGAGACAGAAGGTGGGACAGTGAACCCTGGCGCTGGAGCAGATCAGGAGCATCCACTGCCTCCATTCCTGCGACGCTGCTGCGGAGCTGCCATCCTCTGGCCAGAGCCTGCTGCAGCCCTTCAGGCGCTGAATGTTTGCACTTGAGAAAGAATGCACCTGAGCGTTCAGAGGAGACTGGAACAGGGAAGGATCTCATTGTGAACACAAGAGAACCGAAATAAAAAGATTAAAGAAACTACTGGTTTCATTACCAGCATTACAGTGGTCTGGACGCTTCTGACTTGGGAATTCCCCAAGCTCCCGCTACAAAGGAGGCTGATGCCTGTGCCAAGCAGGGAGGCGAGTAGAGAGCAGCTCTTCCCTGGTGCACACTCTCAAAGCAGCGGCTTGTGGACTTTCAGAGGCCAAGGTTTCATGCATTTCCAAGAATAACTGGTGGTTAATTAATACTGCTGATCTGTCCCTTTATAAATAAAACCAAAGCTGTTGGGAAGTTACACGTGACAGGATTGTTTTCAGCAAACCAAACTGTAAGTAGCTTTTTTCCCCTCTGTCTGGGTCAGGAGTCAGCGACACTTTGGTGACCCAGAAGAATCCTGTTGTACCGAGGTCTAAGCATGGGGACTCTGCCCTTCAGGACACTTCACACTCCGCGGTATAAAACTTTGCGGCTGAAATTCTCTGCTCTGTGATAAGCAGCAAATCAGGCAAATTTTCATAACAGTGTTTCGGGTAAGCAGGGAAAAAGAAATTCTAGATCAAGCCTTTTGTTGAAGCACTACCCTAGTTCTGGGTTTAAATCCCTTCTCATTCTTGGCCCCATCTTTGGATGTGGTTCCTCACTTTCTAGGCTGTGTATTGCTGTGTGCTATTAAGGGAATGTTATGTTCCATTTGAGAGGTGGTAAAATGAAAATCATATAAATACTCAGGGAAGAGCTCTTTGAGATGCTTCAGGACTTAAAGGGCTATGAATTTGCAAGCTCTACTAGCATGATCTCCTTTTATGGCGTATGTTTGTATCAAAATACGGGATTTTCACGCTCAGATTTGACACATGGATTTCTTCCGACAGGAATAGAAAGATGGCATCAGTCATCTGTAATTAAAATCCGAAGAGAGGAAGTTGCACGTAGGAACCGGCATTAGGTAATGAGAGGGAAAATGCCAGTGATTCCTATTGATCCTCAAAGCATGACCCCGAGCGAGTCCCTGAGTCTTTCTGTGCCTCAGCCTGTGATGCTGAGACATGATTAGCATGTGTACTTTATCAGCAAGGATGTTGTGCAAGTTATTTAATGAATGCTTGCAAAATGATTTGCGGCATTTGAATGAAAGAGGCTGTGTAATTGCAAAGCGCTGCTGTATTGTATAATTGCGTACGTTGCAGGAAGCATATGGCAAGCCGCTTGCTTGCTCCTTGCTGAAAAGCCCATGAACAAATGATCTTTTTAGTGCTGGAAGGAAAATCCTGTTACGCTGAAGCACAAGCGTGGATCCTCTGCGTTTCTGGGCAGTTTACGCTTCCTTGTGTAAAACGCGGTGGTAGAAGTTCGCTGCAGTGTGCTAAGCAGATTTTCATAGTGATGTCTTCTGACTCGAAATTATGATTTAAGCAGAGAAAAATCTGTCAAAGGCAGTAACTTCCATCGCAACAGCAGAGAGAAAATATCACACTTCAAGCGTGTTTCCATCAGGGTTGAGACCTTGGCACTGGAGGTATCTTTGTCCCAGAGAAGGATTGCAATCCTCGCATGTATACGGTTAGTCCCCTGTGCTCCTCACACGTCCAGCTGGAAGGTCAGATCCACGGATGTCTATCTGTCACGCAGTACTGTGCTCTTCCGAACGAACGTGTACGACAGCGAGGAAGCTGGTCGCTGGATCCCACTGCAGGGCCAGCATCCCGTGTCACTTGTCTCTCCCTCTGCCACCTCTGACTTCAGGGCCGATGCCTCCTCTGATTCCCTGACCCTGAAGTACACCATACACAGCTCCAGCCAGGGCTTTGGCCTTCTGCCTAGGTAAATAAAACAACTTTTTTTGTGATGTTTGCACTAGAATGCACAAACTGCAGCAGTGCAGAGGAGAACCAGTTCAGCTGTCACTTTTGCCTCATTTTTCTCCTAAGCAGGTGCCTTTATGCAGGGTGCTTCTGTTTTAAAACTTTACTGCGTGCCTCAGGCACGTTAGACGTGTAACTAAAAGCCCAGAAGTATTGACTGCTACAAAAAGTCTGTAGGAAGTGGTCCAAGGACCAGCCCATTCTTACCGATTTGGCCTTTTCACCTTGTAACACACCAGTTTTATTAAAACTTCCTGCTCGTCTTTTGAATGCTGCTCATGCAGTCAGAGAGAAGGGTCGGTGTGTGTCTCGCCCCGTGCGTGCTCGGCAGCCGCAGGAGTGCCGGTCATGGTGGCATCCCCTACGGCAGGTTCACTGCCGTGCTTTGTTCCCCCCATGAATGGGAAATCCTCAATAGGGTCTTTATACAGCTGCTTTCCCTTCGAAAACGCCGCGGGATCCCTGCGTGTGTGTAATCTGTTTGTATTGGAGGACTACAGTGGTCGTTTCACACGTGCGTCAGTCAGGCTTGAAGAAGGGGTTGAGGCTGGCAGGGACAGAAGGGACAGAAGGGACAGAAGGGGGCTGGAGCATGTGCAGAATGGCTATGGCTGCTCCTGCGTGATGGGAGCCCGCAAGGGCTGCATTTGTGGGTGCACGCTGAATGAGTACGTGAAGAAGGCAAGCCTTTAACGTCCCTGGAGTTCGATTGCAGTTTCTGTGTCTGTATGTCCTGGTTTGAGTGACACAGGATTCATTTCTCTTTCAGAAATTTTTCTTTGCAGTGAGGTCTCTTCTAATGGGGGAACTGCACTTTTAGAAGACTCTAGTGTCTGAATTTGTGAAAATATTTACTTTATAGCCAGCTATGGTATGTGGGTATATGGTATATGGNCCCTTACCAGGTGGGGAGGGGTCACTGAGTGATAGAATAATTGTCTAAATGACAATAAACTGTTGTGGATCCCTCAAACCATAACAATATACAACTTCGTCTACTCACAAAGTGCTTTGAACTCTCTTTTGATCACTATAAAAAAATGTTGTATAAGACCTGCCCCTGGATCCAGCTCCTGGGGCTCGGCGCAGCACTCTGTAGGTGTTGGGTGGGCAACGTGGGAGAGGAGGAGGAGCAGGCGGTGGTTCTCCCAGCCCTGAGCGCAGCAGCCAGCGGGAGCCCCCTGCTCTGTGATACCGGAGCACTTCTGCTCTGGCCCCTGGATGCTGGGCCAGTGCCCGCGGCCGGAGCCCCGACACACCGCATAGCACCTACCTATTTCAGCTCTTCTCCTCTTTAAAAAACAGCAGGGAAGCTTCCCAGCGGTGCCCCACAGAAACAGAAGGCGGACAGAGAGTCGCTCGTTGGTGCTGAGCCACCTGAGCAGGCGCGACATGGGAAAATACGAATTTAAGGAGCTGGACCCCAAGGCTGCTGCAGAAGCATTTCTGTGTTCACACAGACATTGATGCATTGGTGTGTTGGGTGCATATTTTTTTACCTTTTTCATATTTTACTTTCCTTTCTCGCTGTAGCAGCTGAGAAATGCCGTACAGCTGAATTCTGCCTTTTCAGAACAGTGACCACTCTACAATCACCCCTCCACTTAGGCTTTAAAAACACTTTTTAAAATTTAGCGTGCCTTCTTCTTCCACGTGGAGGTATATCCCCATTAATTGTGAATGTGAATGTGAAGTCCATGGATTCAGCATAACCTGCATCATTCCTCAGTAGGGGTTTCACTGGGATGGGAGGAGTAAAGCTGCTGCCCACCCCTGGACACAAGCTGATTTTGAAGAGGATTTGCTAACTTCTCAGCTTTAAGGTAGCACAAAGACAAGAAGTTTGAATTCCTGTGGCTAGCTTACCTAAATTTAATTTGAGTCTATTTTCTTTAAGGGACTGCTCATGAGCTTAATTTGAATAAGCAGCCATTAATAATAAGCCCAGATGTGCTTACAATTCTAGGTGATCTTTCTGTAATGGATGTTGAATTATTCTACATGATTTGGGAAAAAACTTCTGAAAGAGATTTTTAAACAAATAAGCTAGTTCTTTAGACAGAGGCCTATTTAGGTGATAATCTATAAATAATTATTCTTTGTACCACTGCAGTTTAAAACAACCGTGACTCCAGCATGACAGTTTGAGCTGTGCTTTAGACAATATGTTACCAAAAATCAAGTCTTTGACATTTTCTGCGCATAAATGTGTGCCTTGGGCCGTTTGCAATCCACCTGGTGGGCTCGGGGATGGGTCCCAGAGAAGTGCCAACTTCCCACCGCTCGTTCTGATGCATGGGCAAATTTGATGGGCTTTGCAGCTGACGGAGCCGAGACTTGGAGGAAAACTTGGCAAACATGAAGAGACTCCAGGCTACACAAAGCCTTGGACTAACCTGAGCCCTGGCGGCAAGAGCAGCGGTTCCCTGCTTGTGCCAGATCCAGCAGCACCCGGGTTCAAACGTGTGCTCTGAAATGACCCCGCTGAAAACTGCGTTCTGTGCTGTCAGGCATCTCCAGGTGTGTACGGGCTCTGCAGGACACAAGCTCCTGTGGGGTTTGCGCCTGCGTATTTGTGACCGAGAAGCCCCGGAGCGAGGTGTGACTGCCGCAGGGATGGGATGCACTCAGCATCCCCAGTCGCACGGGCGCCAAGATCACCCTGTTGTGCTGCATGAGACAAAGCCAGAGCTGCTAATGGCCAGCAAGCTGGTTAGCTGAGAGAAACCATGCACTTAAGCAGGCAAAACTCTTAATTTCTTCCAAGAGGAACTCAATCTGGGAAAGCGTTTCAGATTTGTTCTTTCTGAATACGGATCTAATTTTTTAGGCCAACAGAACAAAATGTCTGTCTAGAGACCTCCAGAAAGAGGAACAAAAGTAAACTATAAATATTCAGCTCTTGATTTCAGGTTTTAATAAATAATGAGCTCTGGGAGAAGCGTTTTTTCTTTCAAATATCAAATTACTTGATTCATTTTATAGTTTGGTTATATAGTGCTTGTCACCTTCTACCTGGATACAATACAGCAGTCTCTGGCAACGCTTTAAGATGACACATCCCAAAGGAAATTGGGTGCACGGGTCTAATGAGAAAGAACCGCTCCCCTGTGAAGGCTGAAGTCTGTATCTCTGCATCTGTATCTGCGTCTATGGCTATAAATAAAATCTCCTGCACAGGAAGGCCTGACGCGAGACGCGATGTTCAAAGATTACTTGACCTATATAAAAATCACGGAGCGCTCTGGTGACAGCCGCCGGGGCAGGGTGATGGGTAGAGGCTCGCTCCGCTGCCGTTTGCCTGCAGCCCTGCAGCGTGGGCTCTGCTCGCAGCCCCGCGCTGATCAGGATGCTGCGGCTGCGCTGCCTGCCGGGCACCGGCGGGAACCTGCCGCCTGTGCTTCCGAAGCACACTGGGTCGCTCGCGGGAAGCCGGGACGCTTGCGGGAAGCCACGCTTCTTGAAGGTGCGTCTTGTGGCCCAGCCGGTATCACTGGCTTTGAAAATCTCGAGATACAGAGAGTTTCTGCTCTAAGGGAGGTGATTGTGAAGCCAAAGCAGACTTAGGCCCCTGTGAATTTTTAATGTTGTGTGTTACTGGTGCTTACCAAGAAACACCCATGGCTATGTGGTGTAGACCATCGGCACCACCTGAGCATGCCTGATTCGATTAGCAACAGAATAGCTATGATGTGTGGCTGGCTCAGACCATGCTCCTGAGCACACTGGTAGAATAAACAACAAAGAATTATTCCACCAGCTTCAAAATTGCCAATTGTTTTTCAGTCTTCAGAGGCAGTTTTCTGGATGGATAGAAATACAGGAGAGCTGAGTGCTGTCTGGGTCCTGGAGCACTCGGGCTACTGGGTGGGAACTGATGGAAGGAAGGGAACAGTGTGAATTCCAACTGTTGCACACACAACCGATGGAAAGAAAACAATCCTGCTGATGGTTTATGTGCTTGTGTTGTGAGGCTGAATTACAGGGGACTGGGAACACGCAGTGCACTGTACATTCCCTTTAGTTGTTACTGAAGTAGTTGTGTCGCTCGCAGCGTGCCAGTTTGCGGCAGCGGTGGTGGCAGGGGCTGCCGGTTGGCTCTGGAAGCTCTGTGGGGTGTTAAGTCCATTATAAACTCTGCCTTTCCTGGTATGGTCATAAAAAGTGCAGTTTCCTAGGCTAGGTGTGAAATACATGATGTGCTTGGGCAAAACCCCTAGATACCAGCGCACAGCTATTATATTAAGTGTTCTCAAATGGGAAGAGCTGGGCTTAGTGATTTACACCCAAAGCAAAACACCCTTAAGCAAAGTGATCATTCAAACAACTGCTGAAGTGCCTGAATTAAAATAGAGGTGCAATATCAGGGTAGCAATGTGTCCCTCCACCCAGCGAGCTGGGATCTGCAGGAGCAGGGCAGCTGGGGCTGCTTTGGCTGAATAAATTCTGGTTTTAGTGTGAGCAGTTGGTGGGTGCTGCCTCTCTGCTGGATCCCCAAAGTCTGGAGCAAGTGGTTCCCGTGGGAAGGAGCATTAGGAATCACACAGTTTAGGCTATGTTTTGGGGAAATCTTTGCTAAAATAGATGATTGATATGTTCTTCCCTTGGGATAATGTCTTTCCTGGTGTTTGCTAGGAACATCACAAGCTTGCTGGTAGACAGAGGCCTAGGCTGCCTGTTGCCAGCTGTCTGCCAGACCCACCTTGCACATGTCCCCTTCCTGAGGACAGGGCATCCCAGCTATTACTGTGGCAGGAACAGCTCGCTCGCCTGGGCTGACCAGCCTGGGGTTAGGTAGCCAGAACGAGCGCTGGTTTGCTTTGGGCTGCTGGGCTGCGAGTCCTGCCAGCTGCTCTGCACACACCGGAGACGCTTCTGCCACCTAACAACATGTGTCATCACTGCCTGCCTCAAATTGGTTTTAGCGTAAGTAATTTGAATTAAATTGTCTATTTGTTGAATTTAAGAAGTCATACATTTTCTGAACTAACTGTACCTTAAATCCCTTTTCAAACTTCCAGACTCAATAAAGGGGTAAGACCATTGTCTTCTGTTGGGGGATCTCCAAGCGTATTTCCAGGAGTAACATGTTCATTGTACAGATGTTAACTGCGGCAGGGACAGCTCACACGAGCTTCCCCTGCTCACACAGTTGGTGCAGCCCTAGAAAGAGACACAGTGTTCAGCATCTACTACAGCAACACCAGGCTGGGTAACACTTTTCAAGTGCTAGTGTTACACTATGAAGCAATGGTTTCACACAGTAACCTTGGTTTAATAATGGAGACCTGAGTCCAGCCTGAAACCAAACTGTCCCCCAAGTTGTTTCCTGGGAAGAGCAGATCCTTTGGGGAAAAAATCCACATAGTAAAACAAGCAGATACTACTCCTGCAGCATGTCACAACATGAGAGACCTTTCATGGGAGAGACGAAATACTGGCGGGGTGATGAATGGAGCCATAGCTGCTGCGCTTCCTCCAGAGCCACGTTCACAGCTCACAGTCCTACAACCTACAGCAAGCTGCTTCTCTTACTTTGAGAAAATTGTTTCAATTCGCTGTTTTCCAGAATGTTCACAATCCCAGGCTGGGAATATTTAACAGCACCAGGCACAAAGCTCAATAACCAAGTTATTTTTCCTTTTTGCTCTGAAGGCACGTGGTGGGCACATGTGTAAGCAATCAGGCTGCGTGCCCACCATTCTTCGCCAGCCTGCTGCTGTGCTGCCTGCCGGCCTGCGGCAGGAGAGGACAGCAGCTGAACCCTTCCTGCACCGCTCACACGCAGCTCGCGTTGCCTTTTCTCCTCCAGACAGCCACACTAGCAGAAGACTTGACCAAGCCAACACAGGAGATGACCTTTACCTTGTACTTTGATGAGCAAATCTTCATCTCCGCAGCAAAGGCGCTTCCCGCTCGCACAGGCACAGATGTGCTGCCTGCCTTAAGGAATCGCTGTTTCACCAGCTGCTGTAGCTGTGACACAGGAGTTTGCTCGGTATATCCCAAAGCAATGCCATCTCTACCTGTGCTTTGAGGAACTTTGTTTAGCAGCTGTGGAAAAGTGATCCCCAAATACAATGAGACGGCAGGAGTGGGTTCTGCACTGCTGGTTCCCCATTTCAAGAAGTTGGCTTAATCTGTGCCCTGATGTTCTTCCCTGACAGGGGAAATCTTGCTCCCAAGGCTGCTATTTTCTTTGTATGTAATGTACAGAACATCTTCCTAATTCATGCACTTCATAAAACATACATTTTCTTATTTTCCCCGAGAATTATCGTTATAAAAGATTTGAAATCTTGCCTTTCTTAAAAGTGTTGTATTTTATTAAGATTTTTAACTGCAAGACTTACAATTTTATATTGGAAAAAAATGCTAGCTGGTGAACGTAATTTTCATAGCCTGTGCATCTGTAAGGCTTTTGTTAAACCCCCTGAACACAGTATCAAATATGAAATCTATGTTGCAATAGTTTACAGGGCTTTCCCTTTTTTGGTTGATTCAAACTCTTACTGGAAACTGCACAGAAATCTTCAGAGACCTGTGGCCACAGCCCTGGATAAGAAGGTGGTTCCTAGAAAACAGAATTAGCTTAAGCCCAAGTATGACAAACCTAAAGATGGGATATATTTGCTGCCGCTCATGGTGGCAGCTGGATTCTCTTAGTTCCATCTGGGGTTTAAGAAGCCTTTGGATGAGCCCCCGGGGGTTTGCAGGAGACCTAGAACTAACGATACTGCAAGGAAAAAATGTGGAGCATCTAAGCTTCAGAAGAAAGTTTAGATCTGCTTGTTGTCCTTGTGGTTGCTAGTGGAGCTAAACTGTGGGAAAAGATGCATTTAGACTTGATGCCAGCTACATATATACTGTAGCACAGCCAGTATTCAACTCTCAGGATCCCATGATGCTGGAGTTTTTTAAGCATGTGTACTTGGTTGTGAATTCTGCCAGACTGCCGTTACTTTAATGCCTTTTCATCCAGACATTGTACCTGTGCTGCTTTGCAAAGCCCAAGGAAATGGTGTCTCTGTAGGGCACCTGGGAGCCAGTGGCTGCGGTGGCACCGTCAGTACTGCTGAGACACAGCTGGAAGGGCACTACTGGCTCTTCTCCTGTCCCCTGTCCCTGCCTGCCAGCCTGGACCAGCCTAGCCAGTAGCTTCCAGAGAGTATTTTATTTACCCTTTATGAATGTAGATGCCTACGGTTCCTTGACTCATCGCTGTTTATGTCACTTGCAATTTCGTGAGAAAATTTCCAGCTGGGATTCCCTACATCCATATTGGAGATGTGCAGTCCCTGAAAACACCTGCTGGTCCTTATCCACATATGCTTATCCAGCCCCTGCGCATTGATTTTAAAAACTTCCCTTGTACCCTCCCTGCTGTCACAGAAATCCTCTCCAAAGGTTTCTAAACCAGCTCTGGCTCTCCCTGGTCTGGGGGAAACTTCACCCGGGGCTGCCCCAGCCCCGCGAGCCTGGGGAGGGGAAGGGGTAGAACACCGGGGGGAGCCTCGGGACTCGTACCTGAGTGGGAGCCTGCTGCTCGCTCCGGCCCGCTCCTGCCCGCAGCTGCCCACTGCTGCCTGCTCCTGCCCAATGCTGCCTGCTCCTGCCCAATGCTGCCCTCCGCTGTCCCCTGCTGTCCGCTCCTGCCCACTCCTGCCCAATGCTGCCCTCCGCTGTCCCCTGCTGTCCGCTCCTGCCCGCTCCTGCCTTCCGCGGTCCACTGCTGCCTGCTCCTGCTCCCCACTGCCCTCTGCTGCCCTCCGCTGTCCCCTGCTGCCTACTCCTGCCCGCTGCTGCCTTCCGCTGTCCCCTGCTGCCCACTGCCACTTGCTGCTGTCCCCTGCTGCCACCACCTGCTGCCCGCTGCTGCAGCCGCCTCGCTGTCCCGAGCAGGCACCCAAGCTGGGTGTCCAGGGCTTCCCCAGGTTACAAGGAATATTTGCAGATAGTGTGTATCCGCCGAGTCAAACGCTGCATTTGAAAATAGCGTTTTTCTGGTTATTTTGAAATGATTTCTTGTAACTTTAAGCTAAGAGAGATTTCCTCATTTCTGTAGCTTAATACCCACCTTTAGGGAAGGAGAAGGGTGGTCATGCTTCCCTACAGGCTTCCACATACTGACCTTTCAGGGTTTGTTTTTTTTTAAATTATTGTAAAATCGATCCAAAATATATTCAGAAATTCCAACAAATAACTTTTCCTCCAAAATAAATTCTGCCTAGCGCTGCATGGGTTACTACACCATCACCCCAGCCACCTCAAAGTAAGAAAATGAATAATTAACCATAAATGTGACTTGAGCACTAACTACACTGTACTTATCAGCAAAATTTCATAGGGAACATTTTCCTCTAGTAGAAACCATCAATTTAAATTCTACCTGCTGTTTTAAGTGGGAAATTTCAATTTACCCTTGGAGATTATTAAACACTAAAGTAACTCTAACTTTGGGAATCTGTTTAAGAGGGTGTGTTTCCATGAAAGAAAAGCCTTTTTCAGAGTTAAAAGTAATATGGGTTGTGTAAGGAGCAAATTAGAGAAATACTATAGAGAGAAATCCTGAGCTGTAGATCAGTTTCTGCACCCCTGCTCCAGGTCCCTTGGAAGGGCCGTCCAGCCCCCTGCTTACTAGTTGTCAAGGAGAAAAGGTCACGGGTTTTTGTGTGGGATACAGAAAGGGATGGGATGCGCAGTACTGCTTGATTGGCACCATTAGTACTTGTGTCCCGGGAGGCAGAGGGAAATGTCCCTTCGTGATGCCGCATTTACTGCAGAAGAGCAGAGCTCACGTACTACGGGCCACCTGCAACCGTGAACAAATCTTTAGCACAATTTGTAGCCCACATTTATTCTGCTGCTTATTTCAAACTGCTCATCTCTTCGTTTCTGACTCCGTTAGTACGTTCATCTGTACTCTGACTCGTTTGGGTCCTTGCGCTGTAAGATGTACTGGCAGTGCCATTTCTATGTGATTGTGCCAAAATACAAAAGTTTTTCTAGACACCTTTCTCCAGGTGTTGCGATGCTGCTGTAAGGAAAATTAAAATTACACCTCTGACCATCATACTCGCTCTGAACAGGCGTAAGACAGAGAGGCCTCCAGCTGCCACCCTTTCGGGAGCAACAGGTTTTGCTCTGCCCGACCCCATCCTGCTTCCCAAGCCTTGTGCATGTCCACTTCATCTCCCAGCTTCCCAGGGAGCATTTTAGGGGCTGGAGGGAGGCTCATCCCTAGAGCAACTCCCCTCTCAGTCCGTGGTGAGGAGTGCTTTTGGCTGAGCATTGCCTCCAAAGTCCCAGAGCTTCCCAAATAATTTTCCCCACCTCTGAAAGTGCAAGCTGCAACTTGGGGGAAGGCAGGAAATGGGAAATCTGGGCTGAAATTCTCACATATTGACGAGATGTGGAGCTTTAAAAAAAAAAAAAATTTCAAAAAACCCAGGCACACAAAATATGGTGACATGCCTGGGACAGCAATTGAGACTTGGCAGCACTGCAGGAGCTTGTACACCTGAAAGGCCTTTCTCGCCTGCCAGCCCGCTTCAGGTACAAAAGGTTGGTTGCTGTTACCATCAAGATGGACAGATAAGGGGGAGCCGGCAGAGCCCAGGAATGCGGGCTGTTAAGGAGACATCTCCCACCCATCTCGGCTCAGGGGGCTGGGGCAAGCAGCTGCCCTCCCCCGGCCAGCTTCCCCGTCAGGGGGGACACAAAAAGTCACGTCTTCGTGACAAAGAGCTCCCCTTCGGACTTCAAGCTTTTATTTACCGCTTTAGCTCTGCAGATCCCAACACGCACTATTTTTAATCTGCACAAAGATGGGCCGTGGTTGGCTTTGCTCCTGAGACCGATGTCCTTGTGCCTGTGCTGCGGACTGCCGCATCCTGCCGCCTTCTGCTCCGACCGGCAACACTCACTCGCTCGACGCACCGCGACGGCTTTTTGGCTAGAATCCTCGTGCGGCAAAGGGGACTTTCATAAAATACCCGGTACTGGGCTCCTGGCAGGCCGACTCGGTCAATTGTCAGCAATTCTTGTTAAAGCAAGACTGCAAAGGTTTAAACCCAATCTTCTGTCCTTCCCAGTTCCTGCCGAGCACTCAGATGGGTTTAAATCCCTCTTGGTGACTCTTGAAGTATGAATGTGCTAAGATACAGAGTATTTGTCATTGTGCACACTAAATGTTTGTATGGGTGCCATCGCCTGTGGCCAAAACAATGAAACTTTCCTCTCTCCAGAAGCGGGAGCAGGCACGGCCCTCACAAAGCTTGGCTCTGTTTAACATCAAAGCAGATTTTGCAAACTTAAGATGAATTCAGCAGCTCTGAGGAGGTCCCCCTTCCTGCATCACTTGGTCTCACCTTTGAAAAAAACCGTGCAGACTTACAGCCTTTCAGATAGGGATTCAGCTAGTGGGGATCTGGGGAGCACGGCTGTGGCAGCCCCGGGGCCGGGGTAAGGCTCTGCCTGGTGTTCGGCAGCTCAGCACCAGCACCGCTTCGGAGGGAAGGAGGGAGCTGGTCCTCTCCCAGACCTGTCAAATGAAGGGGAAGAGAACAGCAGACTGGCATTGGGGACCAGACCGTGTCAGAGTGACTGTATCCCACACACTGGGTGCTTTGTGGGAATGGGGGAATGCAGAGAGTATCCATCATCATACCCCGATGCTGCTGCCTAGCTTTAATTAACAGTAGGTTCAAGATACCAGAGTTATTGTAACATTTTAATGAAAGCCACTTCCTTATGGTCACAGCACCCCAGCAAATCCCTTTACACCGTCAACGTTGCGTGTCAGCGAGGTACGTGCATTGCAGACCGTGACGGGCAGTGGAGGATCGGGTCTGTCCCAGGGCCGGCTGCCAAGCGGGCTGCTCGGCTCCCCAGCCCTGGTGAGACTGGGCACAGGGCTGGTTTCTTACAACAGGCGATATGATATCCGTTTTGCTTTAAAGAAGCCTGAAAGGTCTCAACAATGGGCACTTCCTCACCAGAAATATTCCTCTCTGTGTTTGTCTTGATGTGCTGCGTGATCCTTGGCTCGGGATCTTAGTGCATCGGTCCCTATGCAGCGTAACACTCAGAACCCAAGTGGAGCAGCTTATGTCCTTGAATTAGGTTTGCGTTTTGCTTTTTTTTTTTTTTTTTTTTTTTTTTTTTTTTTTCTTTCCATTGTGGAGCTTTACAACTATGTCTTTCTAATGAAAGAAGAAAAACAAACTATGATCCTGAATGACTAATGCCATTGAAAAGGCTTCTAAAGCAGTTGTTCCTGGGATAACCGGTGGATGAGTTATGCTTTCTGGGAAGAAAAAATTTTCAGACCTTAATGCTGATCTTTCACATAAAACTCCACTCCACTTCCCTCTTAGAGGGAGCAGAAACTCTCTCAGTTACACGTAATTTTTTTCTTTTACATCCATTTCAATAACACTTAACCCACTGACTGCTGATATTTTTAGGTTCGAACAAATTACAAAGTCTTGTCACATATTAAGATTTTGCATTTCATCTGAAAATAACCCATTTAGTTCAGATAACGTCATTTAGTTGCGTTGCTAAAGCTGCTTCGCAGACTCAGGTAAGACAAATATTACTGTCAGTTCCATTTCACGGACTGAAAAACCGAGGCAGGGCGGCGGTAAGGGCTGTACTGGAAAGGGTGGTGGTGGCAGGGCTGAGCCCAGCCCTCCCTGGGTTTGTCTTTTTGTGCTTACAGTGACTCAGCCCAGCCTCCTCCTTAAACACAGGCTGCTTTCCTGGACCCCTTCAGGGACTGTGGGATTAGCCAGGGGAACAAATGTAAAACCCAGCATGTGTATTTAAGGAAGAAAGAAGGTTTGAAAAGGTACGCACAATAACGCTGAGTGCTTTGGCAATCACGGCCATTAGGTCAGATTATGGTTAAATCGCCGCCTTGAGCGGAGCCCCGGGGCCCCCGGCGCCCCCAGCCCAGCGGCGGGGAGCGGGGGCGGCTCGGCCGGGCTCTGCCCGCCCGGGGACTTCGGCCGCCACCGAGATGTTGGCTCTGGGCCGGGAACGCTCAAACCTGCCCTCAACTTCCCCTTCCAGTACCGAACTTTCATGAAGTAAGTAAATAAACGTCTGTCGGCCAGCGAAAGCTGAGGCGCGAAGCGTGGAATTAGGCAATTTGCAATGTACATTTATCTTTCGGCATTTTTAGCATGTTACAGCCGCTAAAGGAGACTAGTGATCTCTCATCAATTTCCTAATTCGTTGAAGTCAGTGCCACGCTGAACTCTTGGGTTCGCAAGGCGAGAAGCCAGCTTACATAGGAGAATTACATCACTGTCCCTCACGTCATCTCATCATGAGTCTTAAAATACAATACGTAAATGCCACTAAACCAAAACTACCCCAAGTAGTTTACTCACACCTGCTATACCTCACGGACTTACGGGGTGGCCTGTACTCTGGGTTTTCAGGTATTTCAGATGCTATTATTGGATGCATCTGACTTATTACAGAATCCTGCTGCCTGGATGGGCTTGGGGATGGCGTGAGCATGGTGTCCCCTCTGCCGGGGTGGCTGCAGAGAAGTGAGCATCCCCTCTGTGAGCTTCCCCCTGGGATACACGCCTGGCGAAAGTGGAGGGGGCTTCCCAGGGAGCTGCCCTGCACACTCCAGAAAGGGGGTGCTGCTGCAGAAGGCAGCAGGCTCTGCCTGANCTTTTTGTGCTTACAGTGACTCAGCCCAGCCTCCTCCTTAAACACAGGCTGCTTTCCTGGACCCCTTCAGGGACTGTGGGATTAGCCAGGGGAACAAATGTAAAACCCAGCATGTGTATTTAAGGAAGAAAGAAGGTTTGAAAAGGTACGCACAATAACGCTGAGTGCTTTGGCAATCACGGCCATTAGGTCAGATTATGGTTAAATCGCCGCCTTGAGCGGAGCCCCGGGGCCCCCGGCGCCCCCAGCCCAGCGGCGGGGAGCGGGGGCGGCTCGGCCGGGCTCTGCCCGCCCGGGGACTTCGGCCGCCACCGAGATGTTGGCTCTGGGCCGGGAACGCTCAAACCTGCCCTCAACTTCCCCTTCCAGTACCGAACTTTCATGAAGTAAGTAAATAAACGTCTGTCGGCCAGCGAAAGCTGAGGCATGAAGCATGGAATTAGGCAATTTGCAATGTACATTTATCTTTCGGCATTTTTAGCAGGTTACAGCCGCTAAAGGAGACTAGTGATCCCTCATCAATTTCCTAATTCGTTGAAGTCAGTGCCACGCTGAACTCTTGGGTTGGCAAGGCAAGAAGCCAGCTTACATAGGAGAATTACATCACTGTCCCTCACGTCATCCCATCATGAGTCTTACAATACGTAAATGCCACTAAACCAAAACTACCCCAAAGTAGTTTACTCACACCCGCTATACCTCACGGACTTACGGGGTGGCCTGTACTCTGGGTTTTCAGGTATTTCAGATGCTATTATTGGATGCATCTGACTTATTACAGAATCCTGCTGCCTGGATGGGCTTGGGGATGGCGTGAGCATGGTGTCCCCTCTGCTGGGGTGGCTGCAGAGAAGTGAGCATCCCCTCTGTGAGCTTCCCCCTGGGATACGCGCCTGGCGAAAGTGGAGGGGGCTTCCCAGGGACCTGCCCTGCACACTCCAGAAAGGGGGTGCTGCTGCGGAAGGCAGCAGGCTCTGCCTGAGTCCTTGGGGAGCAGAGAGATGTACGGACCCAGCTGGCCAGCTGTGCACTTAGGGGCTCATTTGGACCATCTTTAAGCATGTGACCCTAGCCTGTGTATCAGCTCTCACACGGCCCTTTCAGAGATGCCAGATGAGGTGACCTGGAGGGGGGCTCTGCTGCCAATCTCAGCAATTACCTGATGCCCCAGCACTGGCTGGGAGCAGCAGCACACAGACCATTTAGTTCTAGCTGTTTAGAAGTCAGCTCTCCAAAGTCAAGGAGTGACTACCCTCTACATGGAGGGAACCAGCAAAAGAAATTCGTCTTCTCCATGGCAACAAAATCTTCCAATAATATTAGTCATTTAGTCAAATAACTGCCATAAAAGCAATACATCCTGAACCTCTTGAAGGGGGTTTTGCTTTAATCACAGACCTGATCATAGAATCATAGAAT
>VYXH01003970.1:83867-98637 GCA_013397275.1 Burhinus bistriatus | reverse complement strand
CTCCTCCTGTTTGTTCCCCAAATGCATATATTTTTTCCACCAGTATTAGTTATTATCTCACTATGAACCTACCTAAAATGCAAATCATTCTATGAGAAATTTAAGGCATGCCTGTATATAAATCTATTCAGTCTTGCACATATAATAATTTTCTAAAAATAAATCAACATAAACGAAAATATAAACTCCCTTTATACAGTAAATAATTGCTATCTATGTCTCTAGAAGACTTTATTTCCATTTAAACTATGATTTATAAAAAGTAATAAAGTGTGGATCCTTTAAAGAAGTGTATTTTTAAAAGATTTAAACTGCGTGCAGCTGAATTTTTCAAGACGTTGTGGACAGAAAAAAATCCACCTTGTTCTTATTAAGGATACCGTATGTGAAGGAGTTAATCTTATTTTACACAAGCCACAAACTTAATAATGGAACTAGAAATTTAAAACACATCATCATCATTAATCATGCAGCACTAGATCTACTAAATCATTTCTGTATACATGAGTGAGACTAAACAGGCAACAGTTTTATTATTTCATGTTATTCAGAAGAAATTGGTTTCCGTATTATATGGACCTCTTCATACAGCCGAAAGAATGCAAAACATGACCTGACCATCCCTTGGTGAGTGTACCAATGTTTCATTTTTTCCGCTCTGTCAAGGTGACAGAGAGTCTATCATTCTCCTTGGGAGTTTAACCCGCAGGACAGAGACCCTTACTGTCAACAATACCTATCTACCCTCTAACTGTGAAAATATAAAAGTCAATCCGTGGTTTTTAGGAAACTGAAGGATTCATGACTGGGAAACATAGGATAAGAGACGGTGCTCAAGCACCTGGGGTGATGCCACACCAAAATCAGGAATGAAAGACTCAAGAGCTATCCACAGTAAACTCTTTGGGAAGTATATTTGCTTTTGCTGTCACTCAGCGTTTCGGAGGTAGGACTGCTACAGACTTCTTTATTATTAAGTTGCAAGTAGCAGGCATGGATTGCAAAAGTTGTAAGGATGGTGATATTTTAACCTTTCACTTGAGGAGCTTCCATCTCAAACAAAACATATTTTTATTATACATTATTGAAAACTCATTACAATGTGAACAAAGGAAAAAAAAAATAATCTCTTTCCAACCTGCACAACTTCCACACTCTTCCAGAAGGAAGAAAAGTGTCACCTCTGCCCCATACAAATGCATACTAAAAGGCTGACAGAATCCCAAGAACCAGCATCTACCCCATTTACGAGCAAAGGAAGGTTGCATCCCACATGCACACAGAGTTGGTGGCTGTAATTCCAGCCTGTCGTGGTTTGGGCCAGATTGGCCCAATCCAGTGGAACNTGGCATCAACTGTAAACATGGGTCTGATCACTCTGAGAGTGAACAGTTTTCTGTACAACATGCCGTTAATTTCAGCAGTTAGAAGAGGCCTAGCTAAAAAGTAAAGTTACTGAACAAAATTGGTCCTGTTTTACCTCAAACCAGGACACAGCCTATTCCTGGAGCTTCAGAGAAGGCAACACAATACCACTGAGATTTTTAGTTTTGTCATCTAATGCTCTTACCTCAGAAATATATACTTGAAAAGAGCTGCTAACAGAGAGAACTGTAACTTTTTCTTACTCTGTTTTTTCTCAGATTAATATTGTTCTTTTATTCCCATCGAGTTTCATATTATTTTTAGCTCCACCGTTCTTCTTATACTTCCCATTACTACTGTGCTTTTCAAAACCGAATCTAAACCCAATAAATAAAGCTTTCACTTCATCTTCTTTGATGCCAGGCTTCTAATCTTGCAGCAGCAAGACAGAACACAGTAAGCAACATTTATTTGCAGAGCTGTACAATCACTGCAGTGATTTACTAGTAAAAAACTCTGCTCCTATGGACTAAGTCAATCCCCCGGTAGGAAAAACTTACACAGAGAGACCCAGAGATATCATAAATTTACAACCTAGTTTAAAATGATGGAATTTATAATAGACTTGCCATTTATCTAGTGAGAGAACTTTTAAAAAAAATGCTCAGATGGACTGCTTTTCCATTACTGAAACACAAACATTAACTGTGAAAACAAATACACCCTGTATTAACTACAATAATATACAGATTTAAAATAATCAGGCAGATTGCAAATTGTACGCTAGACTATTAATATGAAAAGATATCTCAAATTTCCATGCTTACTTGGACCGATACGTGCTCTTTTAAAGCTCAGAATGATGTAGAAATCTGGAAAGTTTCCTGTTGAATACTTCTTAATTTTAGGAAGCAAGATTATATATGGATCAGACTGACAAAATCTCATTATTCAAGAGATGAAAATCCTTTGGGGCTTGTTCCAGATCTGGGTAGTGTCCTTGACTGTAGTGTGTGTGGTGGAACCACATAAGGTATACAATATATACATAAGACATTTCATGGAGGAGTGTATTATACTGTAGGAAAACAATGTAAAAGCAAGCTATGCTACTTAGAGGAAACAAACTATACTCCAATTTTACAGACTGATTAACTAAAGGTTGGTTTCTTGCTCTGAAACCTCATGCTTAAGTTGACATAACTTCTCCAGTTCAGTGATGTATAGATAGCACAGTAAAAAAAAGTCAGGCTGCCACATCTCTTTAGAGGATTAAAGGGCAAGGAAGATTTTTATTATTGTTTAAAGTATAATACATGTACATGATGTTATTTTATTTATATTGAGTATTCTTACATTATTCAAACTTCAGTTTAAAGTAAGCATCATTACTAGACTCACTAACCTCTGTGTTTAACTAGTCTAAGAAAAGTTTCAAAACATGAGGCTATTAGGATCAAGTTCTTTAATATAAATGGTGTATATGCAAAAAATATAACATATGCTTTGCAGAAACTGCAACATGGCTAGCTAATTTGGATCGATAAGCCTTAGCATGAGAAGTTAGGTAAGTTGGACCAATTCCAAATAATATATTGAATATATTGAATTTTTTACTCTCCTATTAACTTGAGGAGCATAGTTGCACTTTTGAAAGTTAAGAAATGACACAAGCCTTCACTAAACTATAGGAAATATCCACATATAAATGAATCTAGTAGCATAAGTATATCAAGGTATTTAACAACTTGATTACCAAATTCATAGAATCATAGAATGGTTTGGGTTGGAAGGGACCTTAAAGATCACCTAGTTCCAAACCCCCTGCCATGGGCAAGGAACACCTCCAACTAGACCAGGTTCCTCAAAGCCTCATCCAACCTGTCCTTGAATGTTTCCAGGGCATCCACAGCTCCTCTGGGCAGCCTGTTCCAGTGTCTCACCACCCTCACAGTAAACAATTTCTTCGTAATATCTGATCTAAATCTGCCCTCTTTCAGTTTAAAACCATTACCCCTCATCCTATTGCTACACTCCCTGATAAAGAGTCCCTCCCCAGCTTTTCTGCAGGCCCCCTTTAAGCACTGGAAGGCTGTTATAAGGTCTTCCCGGAGCCTTCTCCAGGGCTGAACAACCCCAACTCTCTCAGCCTGTCCTCATAGCAGAGGGGCTCCAGCCCTCTGATCAGCTTTGTGGCCCTCCTCTATACCCGCTCCAACAGGTCCATATCCTTCTTACATTGGGGGCCCCATAGCTGGACACAGTACTCCGGGTGGGGTCTCACGAGAGCAGAGTGGAGGAGCAGAATCACCTCCTTCAACCTGCTAGCCACACTTCTTTTGATGCAGCTCAGCATGCTGTTGGCTTTCTGGGCTGCAAGAACACATTGCCAGGTCATGTGGAGCTTCTCCTCAATTTTATCATATCTGTAAACATAGACTAAGATACCTGGCATTTCACAAAATAATTATACGTAATTTGTAAGCAGTGGTAAATATTTACAAAAAAATATGCTGAAATACTGTGGGTTTGTACCATTTAATTTTTGCCTAAAGTAACAAAGAAATATAGAGCTGATATAGCTGGTTTTCAGGCAGGTAAAGTGAACACAGAGGTGCTGTACTTCAGGATAAGTTTATCCACTCTATAATAAAAGTACAATCCTATTTCTTCTTTCATTAGAAATACATTTAGTTTATTCTACAGCTTGAATTTCCAATAATTATGTTTCCTTACTTGCTGTAAGAGGTAACTGCTGTGTATAAACATTCCTGTATGGTGTAAAAGTATATTAAGACCTATTATCTCTTCAGGAACCATGCCAAAATATGAGTCTCTGGACTCTTGCAGTTTTGATGTTATGCCAAAAATAGTTTAAAATGTCATACAATAATTGCCAGTAAAAAAGAAAAGACTGTGGGTTAGGACACATAGGCCAAGGGAAGACGTGGAGAGGGATTTAAAACCCACAGTGGGTCTAGTTTGTCCAGTTAGCAGATACCCAATTGGACCCATTTACAGGCTAACAGCCTCCCAGTTCACAGTGAATATTTCAAAATAAATAGTATTTGGCCTAACTGCAGCACTTATTTCTGAATATGACTGATGTTCCCTGCCATAGGAAAGAAGGTCACAGTGCATCTCAGCCTGCAAGGCCCTTGGGTCTCCACCCTCCTCCACCTCCTCACTGGAGGACAGCTTGCTCTCCATAGCTCATTTCTACTCTTTTTTTCTCTCTTATATGGGCAAGATGTCAAGAAATACAGAAAACCCTCTGGATCCAGGGCTTTAGAGGAAGATTGGACCAGCTCAGTAGAACTGGTGACTAGAAATCACAGCTCCTCTCTAATTTGTCTAACAAAACCTGCCAAAAGCAGCTCTGCTCTTTTACCTGTCTCCCCCTCTCCCTCAGCCCCCTGCTCCTTCCCTCCTCCAAAATCCAGTCAGGCTGAAACCCTGGTCTATATTACTTTCCTGCCCTCACAAACATTTTGGTAAAATACTCCTGATTTGGACCATCCAAGATGACCTAACAGCAAATCCACTGTCCCAACGGGCAGCACCTTTGAGATCCAGCTCAATGTTTCCTAGCTGGGGAGGCAGGAGCAGAAATGAAGCAAGACAGTGTCTGGAGGTCACTCCTGCTTTCTACAACCTCCAGAGCCAGTAATTCAATTTGCTGTTTCTCTTGAGGCCAAAACACACTAGGAAATTTATAATTCTGAATCAAATGGAATGGTGTAAAAATAGCATTTTTTTCACCTCTCCCATGGAAGAAAAACATGTCTCTCAAATAAGCATTTAATTTAGTAACTAATTCTACCCTCTTATGTGCTTATATATTTTATAGATCGCAAGTTTCAATTTTTCTTTTTTTTAACTAAGACTGAAGAGTCTTGTTATAAATGACAGACTGGGGAAAATCCTCAGTCCCCTCATTTTTTTGAATTTTTTTGAAAGGCTATGAATTATTTATTTCTTATTCTTCTTTAATTACACAAATTAAGACTTCAGTAATGTACATTGTCACTGAAAACCTTTTGAGGGTCTGGCATCTTCTATCTTTGTTATTCAATGAATATATCCTTTCAAAAATAAAGAACAGCACAGTCACTAAAGCAGCAGTCTACGGCTCTTTTTATTTATTTGAGAACCAAATACTTTCTAACTATCCAAAGTACTTTTTTCCTCTGCATTGTTTGATATCAATCCCTGGCACAATTGATACTCGAGGCAGAGATTTTCAAAATGCTGCCCAAGGGATTTAAATGAGGATTATTTTTCTAAGTCTTCATTTTCTTCTTTCAGTGAGCACCCTCAGCCTCTACCCCATCTATATTCTATTACACATTAACCGATTAGATTTCAAATTCCCTTTGGGTTCAAGACAAAAAGATACTACATCTCAATTCACAATGTCAAAGTTTTAAAACTGTGGAAGTTAGAAGGAAGCAATGCAACCGCTAGCTAGCAATGATGCCTACTCCTGCTAGGTACTTTGAATCAAGATGACCCTTACATGCTTGAGTTATGTTTATTGAGAAAAGCACACAAGCATATGCTTAATTTTAAGCACGTACTCACAGTTAAGCAGAATTTTAAACAAACAAAGATGACTTCTTGATTTAGTGCCCAAAGGAAGTATTTGCAATATGTGGACACCTAAAGATGCAGATGAGTGCAAAGTAGGATTTCGTAGGTGAACCTGGACATTCCTCTGGGATTCAGATCAATAAGAATTATCCATCTATATACTTTTGAAAATTGCACCCATTTGCCACTTTGGGCACTTAAATAACTTAAGGGAAATGGACACTTTCCAGTAATTTCAGTCATTGAGAGTACTCAGCATTAAAAGGCGTTCTTTGGCTGTTATAATTCTTTCAAACACTCTGCTAATGGTTTTCGTTGTGAATTTGGTCCTTGTCCAGAGAAGAACTGGAGAGGCTGCAGCTCAGTTACCTTAGGAAGGTAATTTACCAACCTGTTTTCACTTGTATATTTAAAACAGCCACCAAAAATTTCATTATTTTTATTTATTTAATAGCTTTAATGTAGCAGCTTATTTTCTACCAGTCCTAAATTATTTAGGCACTTCTCAGTGTGTCGACCGCACAACACTGAAACTTCTTTTTAGGCAGAGATTGCCTTTGTGGCAGGTGAGCGTGAAGCACTGTGTAAGCTCATGGAGAGAACTCCTTATCCTGTTGAGAATCTGCAGCGTTCCCAAAAATACCCCAAATGCTGACATTTCCCAATTATTAGAAAAAATCCTGTTGTGGGAATGAGAAGATTTCTTATAGAAAAACAAGCTGTGACTGCTAGAAGTCGCCATTTTCAGTGATATCTCAGAGATGGTATTGCCTTTCTTTCAGATATGGTTTGAGAGAAAATCTCTTTGTTAATTAGCTCAGTTTTATATTTGTAATATTCACTGATGCGAGCCACTTTTTGTCATTGCTTACTCTAACATAATATGATTTACAGTCTGCTACACTGTTAACTCTACAACATGTATAGTTTTATTATCAAAATTTGCAGAGAAAGTATGGTGAATCTTGTTCTGCTGTGGGTAAACTATATTTTCTAAAGGGAATTATGTGAAATGTAAGCAAAGTGATTTCAAAGTAAACAGATTTATTTTATTTTTGCATGTCTCTGATTCATAGCTCTCATATTACAGAAGACTGTAGATTAATTATAGAAGCTATTAATTTGATCAATTAAGTGAAAAGAAAAAAAAAAGTGTACTGAGAAAAGGGGCCAGAAATTTGAGAAAGAGCTTTCTTCCATGGTCACGGTACCTTGGAAGAAAAGAGGAAAAAGATTTGACCCATCAGAGAGAAAAATCACAGCAGGTTGTAATGTATACTGTTATTAGTATGACATTTACTGGCATTTTACTCATATTTGAATTTTTCACCATTTGCCCTTGCCCTCTCTTATAAGAATGACTGCTAGTCCTACTATTACAATTTTCTAGCTCTGGAATGTGCAATTATATTTTGACACACATCTATGATCCTTTTAATTATTGTTATTTTTTCTAATTGGATGAATTTCTAATATAACCTAAAACTAATGGTTTATAACTGTGCATAGTTTGTAGCTGATTGGATAGCATAGGTGATCAATAATTTTAATAATCTTGGCTACATTTGCATGCCACTATCTTATACAATTAAATATAAAATGAAAGAAATGAAACCCACAAATCTCAGTCAATTACTGAAGCCAATTATCTGTTTTCAAAGAGAATGGGCCAGATGCTCAGCTAATTTAAATCAGCCCAGCTCACTGATATTTACATCAAGTTGAGAGTCTGCCTCAGTATTTTAAATCCCTTTATCTGTAGTATATAAAATACATAAAAAGGGCTTTGTGGGACAAAAACTGTTCCTCTGTTGTGACTAATCACACCAAAGGTTGCAATATGTAGCAATGTATGAAACACTACAACAGGAAAGAAAACCTGCCTCCTTATTTTTATCATTAACATACTGAAATAAATATTATTATATATACATTATCAACACTCATTTTAGGACCATTTATCATCAGGTAGCAAAGTATGAGTTTACCATAAATTACTTGTTTTTCAAACATGATTTCTGAAATGTGCATTTGTGTAAGACAAAGTGTTAAAGAAAATGCTAAAGCCTTCATGGGAGTGTTTAAGAGTTCTCCTTAAAAGCCTAATTGCTCCCTTCGGAGACATTAAAATCTATTGAGTAAATACTTATTTATAGACTTTTTAATTGGTGGATTACATTAACAGATATTAGGATATATTTTGAAGGCAAACATATTGACCTTGTGGAGTCCAATACCTCCTTATATTTAGCATATTTACTGTCAGAAAATTCTATAATTCTAATTACTAGTGAAATTGATTTTCACAACTTCTGCAAGATTGAGTTCACATATATTTAAAGAAAATATTGGCAAACTGTGTCTTTTCCCTAATAAACCATTAGGGACAGTAGCATTTCAGTCCTATTTTCAGCAGTCCCTAAGCATTCAGAAGCTCAGCTCTTTATTTTATCCTGAATCTCTGACTTAAACACAATAATAATAATAAAAATCTGTATTATGCAAGCAAATTAAGCCCTTTGGAGTAAGGTGAGAAGTGAGACGTCATTTTAAGAGGGCAGTGGGAGCATGGAGCTAACACTGCAGACCTGCATAGTATACATGTGCAGACAACTCCTTCACCATTTTTAACCTGCTCATAAATGAAGAACAGATAATGACAGTAGCCAAAGTATCAAGGAAGACAGAGACAAGTTAAGAAGGGGACACACACACACCAACAACTCAAACACCAAAAACCTCAGAATGCAAATGAGAGGAACAAAGGGCATAGCCTCAGGTGAGAAATACATTTTTTCCCCCTTGTAGTTTATGCTCTATTACTTTTTTTCAGATGCTCCCTCCGTCAACAATTTTCTGTATGGGAAGCCCCTTTAGTAATTAATTGTACTTTGGTGAAGAACAACTAGGGAATTGGCAATGAAGAGTTATGATAGGAGAGATCTTTTTATTATTGTGCTGTAAGCGATGAAGGCAGTACAATTTGGCAGATCACCTAATATCTGTATTTCTTAGATCTCTATGTGGTTACTAGATAAAACTCTCTCCTGGCAAGAGGGCTGTGAGGTTAAATTTACTTTTGCAGAGGATGGTAAAAAAAAATAAAAAAGGATTATATTGATAGCTACTGGGAAGGGCAGATCCCCCTGTAAGTAGGACAAGCGAAAAATATCAGAGATGAGTCTGGACAGCAGGTTCCATCAAAGCGAGTAGAAAAGTTTGCAGATTGGTGGGTTTTGCTGCCTTTCAACAAAGACAAATTTATAAAAGGCATGGTTGAACAGATTCCACCAGCAAGCGGAATTTAAAAATTAAAGCCCTGATCCCCAGCTTAGTCTTTCCTCTGTAGCAGTAACACAGGCAGTAGAGGTTATTGAACTGGATAAAAAGACAAACGTGTTGCTTCCTCCCAGACATGGTGAGTATTATGCATCATTGTCAAAAAGCCTGAATAAAAGACCTTGTCTCGGTAGTATAAACCCCCCGTGCCTGTACCCCTCTCGCAAAATTCTTGAGTGCAAAACTCGTGTGGAAAGTTGCTATATAAAAGAAAGATGACTGGTTACGCAACACCACCAGCTATTGCCAGCAATCTTGAAAATCAACCGGGCTTGCCAATGGGGGTAGCAGCTGTACTTCGCAACACTTTCTGTAACTGAGAAATAGTGGAAATAGTAGGTAAAGAAGCAGCAAGATGACAAGGCGCAATAACTAAGGCACTGCTTACTCATGCAGCCACCAGTGCAAGGCAGGAGTCTTGAGACCACTGCGCTTGCTCTTGACACACAACCAAATCATGGCAGTTCCCAGTGTCTCCTTTTTCCATCTCTTTCTTTCTCTCTTCTCATTCTTTCTCTTCTTTCATTTTAAGCACAAGGTAAAGAGCAAAACCACGAATCACCAAGACAGCTTAGGGTCTGTATCTTGCCTTCCTCTTAGACCTTTATGACTTTCTGAAAGCAAGAAAACAGAAACTGAAACCTCTGCCCACCAGATTTCACAGCTGCTGGCATCTGGAGTCAGGAACAGTAGCCAACATTGATAAAGTCTGAGCAATGATTTGATCAGACGATGCAAATACCTCTCCCATTTTTATTTTTTTTCCCTGAGGTGAGCATGTGTCATTTTTTGAGTTATAGGACATACATACAAAAACATTTAGAACCTCAGATCTTGTATATATATTATATGTATGACATATATATACACCACATATATGTCACACACAAGCATACATTATATTTCCACATACCAAAGCAAGAAACAAGTAGGCAGTCTTTAAAAGCCATGTTTTACCCATGGATGGGTATAGGTTCTATGAACTGATGGGATAATCAGTTTTATACAGAAACTTACCCAAGAAGACCATGTCTTCTACCAAGCCTATTTAAGAAACTTTATAGAATTTAACAACCAGTTGATTATGAGGTGATAAAGATATCCACAGAGGAGAAAGAAATGTGAATATGCAGAGGCAAAGGTGCAATTAAAAAGGCAGGAGAGTGGTTATAGGTAGATAAGACATCTTAAAAAAAGTGAAGATTTAATTTCCATCTATTGCCACATAATATTTGTTCATTAACTTTAGGAAGCAGTGAATGTTGAACTGATTTGACTTAGGAGTTGCTGATGCTACAAATTTCTCTTTTTTTTTTCCTGTATTTGATCTTGTTTTTTTCCTCAGGAGCTAGTTATAGAACTTTTCAGGTTTTGAGAAACACTCCTGAATGCATTGCTTACAAGATGCTATTAAAATGCTAAGAACTTCTGGAAAGAGAGCATCAACAGAGAGAAAGAAACAGGATCAACCCACAGCTAAAAAGGCTATACGTTAAAAAAAAAATATGATAAGCTTAACACAGGCATGGATATACACCGCTGGAGGAATAAAGTGACTACTTTATGCCATGTAGTTGCCTTCCACTGTTTGATGCTGCTGCAGCTGTACAGCAGCTCTAACTCTGTAACACTGTGCTTTTTTCTTTCTTTCTGAAAATTATGAAAAAAGCACCCACATGCATCTTTCCAAATGCCAGCATATAATTTGCATGTTTACCACTGTATTGCATAGAAAGTATAAAAAAGAAATTAATTAACAATAAGGAGTTAGAGATATAGTCTTTGCATCAAAACCAGACTGCTTGAGCAAGTCATTTTACTGTTTCCCCTTTCCATTCTTTATCAAACTTGTTTTTCTATTTTACAAACTGTTTGGTATCAAAGTCTGCTTCTTTTAATGTTATAAGGGACCAAGGACACTAGAGAAATTATCTCATCTAGAGATTCACACATTTGTTATGTTCAAATGTAATTGCTAATAGCCCAAGTAATTAAAAAAGGCATATCTTATTTTCTTGATCTACTTTCTAGAGTACATTGGTATTTTACATGAAAAAAATGGCTTCAAAGAATAGTCAAAATACAATAGCACGTAAATTTTAAATTAATAGGGACTCAAAGTACTCAAATTTTATTCTGTTAAGAATTCAAGGTTATTTTAAACACCTCTGTGTTACTTTGGTTACATTTTTCTACACTACTTACTTCCTAGTGGCTACTGAAAGAAAAATAAGCTCTCTTCCTTTCACATACCACATAGAAATGAAAAACAGTGTTTATACAATAATAAGTGAAGTAGTATTCTACACCGGTCACCCTGAAATGCTGGTCCTTAGGTTTTCTCCTCTTTCACTTGAATTTTGGAGGAAAGACACAGTCAAGGCCCATAGGGAAAAAGCATCCCATCTCCTACCAATAAAGAGGAAACAAAGTATGCCGTTTGCTTAAGGACAGTGCATTCTGCACTTTCAAGAAACAGAAAATCCCCTGTGGGTAGTGGATACATTTTTTATAGTTTTCTGATGAACTAGTGATGCACTGCTATAAAACATCAGCAAAAATCCCACCCACTGATACGCTTCCTCTAACATGCTGCAGTTGTCGCACGAAGGTTGCCTCCTTGTCCGTCAGTGCTTATTTCTGATATTCTATTTGCAAAACCAACAGAAGGAAAAAAGAAAAACAAACAGGAGTGCTGGACTGGAAAAGACAACATACTTTTAAAAGTAGTATTTAACGTAAAACTGCTTGCTACTTAACTTTCTGTACTGTTTCCAGTAGGCACTGGTGAAAGGGTCTGAGCACTTAGGCATGCAGCTGCCCCATCTGAGGGGATAGAGCTGCTTCAACATGATGAATTCTTTCAAAGGCAAGTATAAACAACCTTTGATTCATATACACTGAAACTTGTTATAAGTAACGAATGATTTAGATGGAACACATTTAGCACTGTCTCACAACGAACATTTATTACAAACATACCACAACAGCTGAAGCGGTGGCAGATAGCACACCATCAATCAGAGCAGACCACCAAAACAAATTGTGCCTCATAAACTACTTTAATATGTCATGGAGCTTCCAAATATACATCGCCGATCCATTTGTTACAAAGCCTAGGCTACTTTTTCACTGACAAGTCAATGACATTTGGTATTTTCATTTACGTGCGATATCACAATAGAATCTAAGGATTCTATTCACCCAAAATTAGGTGCCTAGGAGCGCTGGCCTTTAGTGCTCCTCAGGCTTACACAACTCGGCACACATGGATCTTGGTCATGATGCCTCCCTACAAAGATCCATTTGCCAATGTACTTCGTCTGTATACTTTAGCAGCATCTTGCTAACTATTTCAAGTACTTGAGCTGCAGTTCCCTCTATACCCATGCAAAATTTATGGCCCACACTGATAAGAGAAGGCAGCAGCACAGTAGCAGTTTTAAAGGGCATATGTTACATGCTGGAGAACAGATTTTTCAAGTCATTTTGAAGAAGTGATTGAGGAAGGTGCTTCTACTTCTTCTCTTTCAATATCAGCAGAAATGCTTATAAAATAGTTCTGCAACAGAACAGTAAAAAAATTAACTCTTTATATTTGTTCTGACAGCCTGCACAGGCTTAAAGCATCTGCATTTCTCTTTAAAGGTCTGTACTAAAGCATAGCTGATAGCCAAAAGAAGTTTCTTCTCCAGTCTGAGGGTTAATCAAACACAGCGCACACCACCAAAAATGAATGCTTCATCCTCCAACTCAGTGTCCTTCTAGCAGTACAAATGATGCAGAAATCACAAAATGAGCTTAAGAAAAATGTCTGAAAGCTGCAAATATGGTCAAGTTCAGAGTATACATGGATTTCAACCAGTTGTTAAGAAACCTGCATCAGAACAAAATCGGGCCGAGTAGGGGATTAAGAAATTAGAGTCTCATTGTTTAATAGACTTGCAAAGGTCCATAATACATTTCCTAGTCAAACATCTCTCCTTGTCCCTCAAACAGGACCAGAAAGTGTACAGTTCATGTGAAGTTTAATATAAACAGTCTTAAGGGATTTCCAACTGCATTCCATAAAGTCAGGATGCCGGGATAATGAGCTATATGGTCTGATTTCTCCCCAGTATACACTAAATACTCTTTTGCCACTCTGCAAACTGCTACTGTACCAGGAAAGCAGAGTGACAGAGAACACATAAAAGCCAAGACACCTGTAAGAGATGCGCGTGGGCAGGGAGCTGTGCTGGAGGTAGGGCACCAGCACAGCCTGCGGTAGGCTATGAGTCAACATGCAAAGGTTTGCTAAGTCAGTACCGGTGCTCTTGTGCAACAAAAATGTATTACAAACAGCTCTCAACTCAGATGTTTTCCTATGAATTCTCATTTTGCATTTTAAACACAATTCTTCACACATTCCTTGCCAGATCTTTCTCCTGAACCGAGTCTTGTAACTGTCTGAAATTTTAAAGAAGTTTGGATTTTTATCAGTTTTTTTTCAGTCCTGCTTGAAACTCAGTGATACCCCTGGCCCATTCAGTTTTAAATATCAAATGTTACCATTTAAGCACTATAATGTGTCATTGATCTGCATGTCAAGCGTCCATTGAAATCGATGGCCTGTTCAGCATAAAAATCAATGGTAGCGTATAATCCTAAATAAGTATTCTACACAGAAAACTCTGCAATGCCACCTTGATTTCAGTCTTTCATATGTGGCTACTCAAGACAGAATATTTATTAATATAATACTAGTACAAAGAAGACAAGCAAACTGATAAAATTAATGGCAAGTGCAGCAGCATTGGGAGTGTGAATAGTGTAATTAATTAATCAAAACACTTCTAACACTTTTAGAGGATATTATAGGAATAAATAAAAAAGACAAGCCATTATGATTTTCCTAAGTGTGCAGTAATAGTTCTATATATCCTAGATTTATGCCAAAGCCACCACAAAAGTAATAACTGGCTGACATCTATTATGACGACTGAATAATTCTGTATCATATTGAGATCCAAGAAAACACTCATCTGCTATATGACAAGCCATCGTGAAAATTTTGGGTTATAAAGCCTGAAAGAACCATAGATGGACAAACAGACAAAGAATCTGTCTGTCCAGATTGCATTTCAAAGTCATTGCCAGCTATGTGGACATTTAGTGAAAGCATCCCTGGTGGGTAGCCCTAGAAATTCTGCCTTAACAATGGGTTTCATGATCAACTCGGAGCTGCACTGCAAACCTCTCAGCAGACAGAAGGAGTGCACACAGCCCTGGTTCAAAAGGAACATAATATGTCATGACTTAATAGTGTTTGATTTCTCCCTAGTGTTTTTTAAGGCTAGAAAGTTGACCTCTTTCCTCCCTTGGTGCTTGACTGTTGACATCTCAATGTTCTTTCTTGATTAACCAAACCTCATCCTCCACTTTATTCCTTAAATTAGGTTTTTCAGAGAGTGCTATTGTTGTTTAGGAAAAA
>VYXH01003970.1:73660-83859 GCA_013397275.1 Burhinus bistriatus | reverse complement strand
AAAAAAAAAAAAGAAGAAGAAAAAAGAATTGGACAAGACAGCTACATAGAACATTTAGTGAGACAGGGGGCTAAAATCCCACACCAGGCTTGGCAGCTGTGATAATGATGTATAATTTAATTGAATCTATACTGTGATCCTCAAAAGGACTTCAGACCTTTTCCCATGTTTATGTATTATTCAGGCTAATGGCAACCCTGAAATAGAAAAAGCTTCTTATGTCTTAAAACTTTTATTGCAGTGAGTTCAAAATGCACAAAGCTGAGTGCTGGTCTGTGTGCTTTAATGCAAAGTGAAAGGATGCCGTCTTCAGCTCGTTTTAGCATCGCTGTCTTGGCAAAAAGACAGACGTGATTGGATGCCTTAGAAACCAGGGATGCAATGCCATGCATGAGAAATTTAAAGTTTTGAGTTATTTTTGAACTTAGAATGTCTTAGCTCTGTTTGACCATTATTTGTTTTCACTTTTTTCAATACAAGTTCATAGAAAAAATATAAATCCCATTAGACAAGACAAAAATCTATAGCAATCAATACAAATGGCACCTCCTTTGCATTTTGAGCAAGTTAACTGACAGTTCTTGCTGCACGTTTAATACTGTTATAAAAGCCTGTATCTATGGTGTTTTTGAAAACAAACAGGACAATTAACTAAAGGATAACAAGCTGTTTATTAGCAGTTGTGTGGATTGGTGTAAATTCATTCTGCAGACCAAGCAGCTGAAAGGACCAATCTTCAAGTTGGTCTTCAGTCTGTGCACAACTTATGTGTGCAGGGGAACAGAGGAATAAATCAGGAATGTTCATAGGAAGGTTTTTGCTTCCAGCCATTGTTTACACCATAATGCAAAACTGGAACCCAACATAACATTATACACATGCACATGCCCACATGAAAAAAAAAAATAATAAAGATAATAAAATAACATAATGCCAAATCACAATATCTGTGGAAGATGATGGTCACAGAATACCAGTAAAGGATTCTCCAAATTATTTTTCTTTCTAAACGCACAGAAAAATTTTACCCTGTGGTGACTGTCTACAGCTTTTCTGGTGATCGATGAATCATACAGATCATCTTGTGGTCTTTCTCAATACACAAAGACAATGTAAGTGCCATGAAACATTTCAGTCACTGCTATATTTCTGCTGAAGAGATTATGAACAGATACATTTAAAGCTAGCAACTGCCCTTGCCATGAATCAAAAATGTGTACTACTAAACTGATTTAGGGCCTCAAAGTACATTATCTGTAAAATGAAATTACAGTGTTCATTGTTTGGAAAGGCAATTGAAAAGACCAATACAGATCAAGTAAATATATATATATAATATATAATACATTATATTATCTTGTGTTCTCAACACATCTAACTTTCTCTACATGACCTGTACTTTTTTAGAGCACATGCAAGCTTTTGTAACATGGCTTTTGTTTAATCTAGGTTATAAGCAAGTTTATGGAGTAGTTATAAACACCACAGAATACATAAAAGACAATGCATCTTTTGTAATTTGAAGGGTACAAATACTCTTACCAACTACTGTGTTCTTTTCAGATTAAAGAGCAATAGTATGCCACCAAAGGGCACCAGAAAGGAAATTAGTCAAGATACTGAGCAATATTTTCCAAAGAATATAAATTAAGCAAAAAATGTTACCAGGAACTATAATGTGGCTACATGTTCCTCATAGTCTGCAATACTGTATCTATCTATCTCTATAGGAATAATTCAATGTAACATTTCTTAATACTAATATTTTTCTATTTAAATACAGTGAAAAAGCTATTAAAGCTGACTGAAATAAATTCAGAACTCTCCTATAAATAACCTCTGTAGATAACCATTTGTAAAAAGTCTTTTAAAAATGAGAAGACAATTGACAAGCAGAAGAAACTGCAGTGAACACGAAGATCAAAGAAGAAGCTGAGATGCAGCATAACCAACATGCAGTTATAAAAATGCCAGTTGCTGGTGCCGGGGAGCTGTAATGCAGAACAGGCTTTTAAGACAGCTCAAAGAGTGAAATTCCATTAATCTGGATTTTGAAATCTGCTGTAGAAAGACTAAAACAAGCCCATGTTAAACAGAGACTTTTTTTTCCTCAATGTGCATTAATAAATTAATTTTATAAGAATTGGAAGTAGAGACAGTAGATATTCCTCCTAAAACACAAAGAGGTTGAAATTAGGTTCTGTGCAAATATTACCCAAGTAGCTTTTTTTTCTCAAAGTACAAAAAACTGTGTCTTTGCAGTGATATACTGTGGAGTGTCTCTGTCTTCACACAGTGTACCAGGAGGTTCCACCAGCGACTTTAGAGAAGTTACCTTCATAACTCTACTGCAACTCCATTCTTCAACTCCCACAACCCTCTTCTTCAAAAGATATTTTTCCTCCAAAACACACAATTCAATAGCATGAAGGAAGTAAGTGAAGCTGATGTTTTTACTTCTCCTCCTATTTCTTTTCTGCTGCTCTTTAACATTCAGAAGTTGAAAAAATTTACAACTTCAAAAAAAGAAGGAAAAAAAAAATTCTGCAAAGCAGAGAGTCATTCTTCATTTTTTTCCACAGTAACTACCAACAGCAAGAATGTTACTCAAATTTCAAGACTGTCACTTTTTTAAAGCAGAAACTAAAGAGTCTAGCAGTGGAGAAAATAAAAATCGAAAATGTGAAAACTGTTTATTGTCCAGATTTTTGATGAACTCTTTACCCTTCACCGTGCTCTGTAACCTTAAATTATTTTAAGTGTGCATTCATTCTTTTTTTTTATTAAACATGTATTACAAATCTAAGTTTTATAGTATCTTTGAAATGACTTTACACGTAAATTGAAAACTATTGAATGAAGTGATTCTTGACACCGCAGCAGACAGCAATTCATTAAAACATGTCCTCTCCTAGTGTATGAACCCATATAAAGTCCATGGATAATCAAAAGGACAGATAACAAAAGCTCATTTAAACCCATCACAGAACGATGGATAACAAATAAGGACTGTAGACAAATTCTCAAGCTTTACCAGAATCACTAGCAGTATTAAACCACCTTAAATAGTGGGAAATACTTTACAGCTGTGGAAACTGCATCAGTGTCACAATTTTTCCTTCATTTTCATCAGTGTCAGGACTTTTCCGTGCTCTCATCTTCAGATCAGTCTTTCCCTAGCTGCCTAGACCTGTTATTAAACAAGCATTACCTAGTAAGAACTGCCATGATTGATTATCAAATAGATGCTACAGCTAAGACTCAAAAGTAGATTCTCCTGTCATTTAAAGTGGCATAATTCCATAAATTTCAGTGGAATTACTCCTGCCTATAACAAGCATACAAAAGATGCTGAGTACATTCCAGTTACTACTACCAGGCACGCTCCAAGATACAGCACAACACAGCAGTTCTTCTCAAGCAAGTATAAGAAATAAGACACAAACTTATATTTGCAAAAGACACATAACCAGGGGTATTCCCCAAAGGCTATATTCTGTGTAGCACGCTAATTTTTAAACTAGAAGCAGCAGATTTGGTATCCCAAATGCTTTCTAGAAGGAACGCTGAATGTAACAAGTGAAGAGCGGGCTCTCCCTGCAGCTTTTCAGGATATAAAAGAAATTCAGAACAGTATCTGTGGTTTCTCAGCATAAGTACTAATCACACTAATTATGACAATGAAATGTAAATTTCCAACATGTCAGTAAGATTTAAAAATATAATTAAGAATGTTTTTTGAAATACTCAACCTAAAACTTGTTTATTTTCTTTATCTGGATGTGTCTGACATGGGCTTTCGCTCATCTATTCCTTTCTCTGATAATTTTAAGGACCCTTTACCTTCGCAGGAGAAGAAATTTAGTAACACACTCAAATTGCATGAAAGCTGTCTCTCAAGTTTTCCATAATTGAACAGACTAAATTCCTTCAGCCTCTCTCAAAAATATTTTCTCTAGTTTTCAGAATAGTTTTGTGGCTTTTTGTCATTTTCTCCAATTTTTCTGTATTAAAATTCTTCCATTTCTTCTCTCAATAAGACAGCATGCAGGGAGCAATCCATTTGCTTCTTTACTCCTAGTTACAGAGCTAAGGATCCCTTTTGTCTGTTTTTCCACTATCAGTACAATGGACCTATAGCTAGGTTAAATTACTGAGCCAGGGGCAGCAATCTCAGGCAGTGTGGTAAACCTGTGATTTTCTATCTCTAAACTTTCAAAAATGATCAAATACACTTTTAAAGAGCACACAAAATCCAGCTGGTGAAAAGTTAATCGTTAACTAAAGCACTGTGTGGTGTTAATGTGAGCACTGTTTTCTCTTCTTATCCAGGATCCTCCATGGGAAAGGCAGTGAAGAACAAGGGTTTGCTTCTCCTTGGTGCCACCGTAGCCGTGCCCGTGCTTGGCATAGGAATTGTACCAGCTAAGTCTCATCACCAATTACACGAGCACAGAAACGGCACGCATGCCCACGCCTGAACAGAAACAGGGAGGGTGTGAAGGCAGTTGATATTCAGAGGACATAGGAGCCCAGAGGAAAGAGGAGCTATACACTTAGTCATATCAAAACCTTGATTATTGTGAAGGCTGAGAATCCTTATCTCTGGCAGCTTCTGCTGAGTGATCAGCATCTCTGGAAACAAAACCGTATTTTGCCTCTCTTATTTTTTCCATTACTTCATTTAAGTTTCCTTATGCAAGGAAACACAGTAATGAAAAAAACCGGTTTTGAGGGAAAAACTTAGAAAAGAGAAAAACTTTTTGATATTTCTGAGTTACTGCGGTTCATTTCTCTGCAATACACATATGCAACAATGAATTTGTCTCACTGTTCAGCTAGCATAAGATGATGAAGTTTCAAAACTAGTAGGATGAAATCAGTGCTAGGATGAGAGCTAACATGACACAATTTAGCCGAGAACAAGATTTTGTGATTGACTGAAAAAGTAATTTCTATTGAAGGTGCTGTCATTATTGAACAGCAGCTCTAACACATCAAAACCTTTCCATTGTTGGCAATTCAAGTATATCAAATATACCAAACACCAAAACTAAAGAATCTGTAAAAATGTCATATATCCCCCCAATTTTGAATGTACTAAACAAAGAAGTTTTCATGGAGGTATTTAGTAATGGCTCTTGAAAGAAGTAATGTACTCTAACTACTCTTTAGATCATGCTTTGGAGTCAAAAATCAATAGTGTTTAACTGATGAACGTTATTGCCTTTCAAAATTGCTAGGAAGGGAAAGCCAAAACAACATTTTCTCAGACACTCTGGTACGTGTTTAAGCCTGTTCATGATTTTGAAAGAGCACATCTGATCTGTGCTCTTTCAAGACCTAACAGGCAATTTACACCAGTTCATTTTATTTGTGGACCAAAGTAAAAGGGTTTACTTGTGCTTGCTAGTTTTCTAATGTCAATGATGCCTTATGATGGTTCCAAAATCTGTTTTACAAAAAAAAAAAAAAGGCAAATAACCAAAGGAGAGGGATGTGTATGCGTGGGGGTGGGGTGGGTGAAAAGTATTTAAATATTCCTTCTGTTTTATAACTATTTGATCAACATACTTTTTAATATGATAGCAAACATTTCAAGCAAGGCTCCAAGTACAAGATGTGGACATAGGATTCAAAGGAAGGCACCACCTTATTAAATCTTTTTTTTTCTTTTTTTCTTCTGGATAATCCAGAGCTACAGGCTGAAGTTATGTATCAGCTTGAACTAGCCTAAATCAAGCCATGATCACAATCTCTTTTCTCCCCTTGTGCCCATAGCCCTCTTGCATACTAGTTTTGCCCTTGGCCTGAAAGTGTGCAAATGAAGGAATCCCACCAGCTAGATGTATTCTATCCTCTCTTTTATATGGTTAATTGCTAGCTGGATCAGCTCCCTGAGTAGGGGTGCCAGCAGATGTGCACAAGCACCAGCACTGGTGCAGGAGGTGGGGGGAGACCCTGCAGCCAGGACTGGTGGAGGTTGAAGGAGATTGTGAAAACCTGGCTCAGGCAGACTTCATCTACCAAAGGATGGCAGCCCCTTCTCAATGATGGTTGGAAACACTCTTCTAGCTTCCAGCCTATGTCTTATTCATTACTGTTTGGTTTTGTGCAACACTGGTCTGTTCTTAAGTAGATTTTACATCTTCCTCACATTTACTCCCTCATGACTGGAATAACCTCATCATTTTCTCTCCCTTCCAGCTGGGAAGAAAACTCTCACAAACTTGGTTTTCCATTGCCCTTGTCTTTGTCATCTCTGCCTGTATGAGTCTGAATACAGGTGACCAGACTGCTATATGGTATTTCAAATGTCTTCAAAGAGATGAAAAATAGACAAGCAAAGTCCATATGCTCCAACAAAATATGTACGGGAAGCTTCACACATCAACAGAGTCCTTTTGAATTCAGATTTCACTCTGAAGAAGGTGGTGTAAAAGAAGGTGCAAAAATTTGCTTGTTATCATGGGATAGGGGCTAAATCTAGACTTTAAAGACAACAGAAGACTGAATAAATCACAGTTAATTTCACAGTCACTCAGCATCCCAAATAAATACTGTTTTCCCTTTTAAGTATACTCAAAGTAAAACTATAAGGACATCAAGTCACATACTGTGTGTAGTCACGCACTTTATATACTTGCAGTCGAACTAAAACTGCAGATCCACACTTACAGTCCTCAGTTTCTAAAATTAGGCTTTTAGATCCTTATCTATGCAGAAGCCACCTCCTGAAATACATTGGCTTCCCCTGAGGTTACAAAAAATTATGAATTTTTTACTACTCAAAATTAGGTTGCTTCTATGAAATGAAGGGAAATAATTTTAGGGCCTTGAGTTTGAAACTTTTGGTCAACATTTCATAAGCTTTTCCAATGTACAAGTGCATAGCAGCACATTTAATGTCTCATGATTTAAGAAATACTGTTAATCATACAACATGATAATGCGTTCAAAAAGAATTCACACAGTTTATCCTTGAAATTCCATAAAATAAATTATTTAAATTAGATAAATGACAAACTACATAAAGTGTTATCCCTAAAATCACATAAAATACACAGTGAATCATACCAACACAACTGACTGTGCTTTCCAAGTGTTGCAACTCAACCACCACATCAAAAGCTCCACCTCATCGCATCTGACCAGACCCCTCATGGCTCACAATAACTCGCACTGAAGCCCAGACTGCCTGGGTCCATGTAAATGCTTTCTCTCTACTTTCCCCTCTTCAAAGGTCCCAGCCTCCATCCTTTTATCCTCACCACCCTGCAGCTGTGAGGCAAACGAAAATAAGTTCCTCCTGCTGAAAAAAAAAAAAGCTTTATGAGTTTCCCCACGGGAGAAGTAAACAGTATTGTTGAGTGGCTGCCAAGAAGACATCTAAATGTCTATAACAATTCACAGTGCTCTTGATGTGTGGGACTTTGTGACTGTGCAGAGACTCTTCATTACAAACGCAGAAAATCTCAAGGTCCTATTTTCACCAGACTCAGTGGGTGTGTACTGCAAAGTTGTTCTGCATGCAAATGTCCATGAACCTGAGACGTCTGGGTATCCCAGAGCTGCCAGCACCTAGCAGCAGTCCAGTAAAATACTTCCAACTCTAGTACTCTAGCCATTACTCTAATACTTAACCTCTAAATTTGGAAGATCTGAGGGGTGGCTGCTTTCTATATGGAAGGAAGTTTATAGAAATTTTATCTTCTCAGTTAATCTTTGAGTTATGCTTTTAAAAATATTTAAACTAGTATTGATAGATTACATGCATCCTAAATAATTCATGTGCTGATCAATCTGTAGGGAAACTGAATCTCATGGGCACAGCTTTGCATCACACTTACCAGTAATACCCAGCCAGTGACACTTAAGATTTCTCACACTGGTACCTTTTGCCATAAAAATAATTAAACTGCCATAGAGCTGAAATTAGGACTGAAATATAAGGCTGGATCACTTGCATAGTAAACTTTGATTTAGTCATTAAAGAGATTATTGCTTCAGTTCCATGTAGACAGAAGGGACAGGCACCACCCTCATTTAGTTCTGTGAGGTGTTGCGCTGTGGTTGCTTTATTTTTATTTCTCCAATTTGATCATAAGTAAATCCAATCACACTTCTAGTTCTGAAAATGGAAATTTTTCCGGTGAAACACAAGGGAGAGATGAGCAAACAACCTTTTGGGGAAAAGGCACACTTAATTTGCATTTCCCAACCCCAGGTCTGGTCCCTTCCCTCTGAAGTCTTTTCATCTCTGACTCCTCTCCCCAACCCTGAAAGCCTTTTCTTCCCTTGGGAGGTGCTGCCGGCACTGTCGGCATATTGCTGTCATGTTAGAACACCCTGGGGCATGTGCAGAGTCCCTCTGTGCTCTCTCACCAAGGTTCACCTCACCCCAGAGGACTATCCTGCAGCAGCTCAGCCTGCAGCCTTTCGGCTGGGGTGGGTGCTGGCCTGTCAGATGGACCAGGTCCTGTTACAGAAGCCACCATATAAAGGGTCTGGTTCTTCAAAGGTGCTTGATGGCCCAAGAAGGCAGAGCTATCCCCCAGACCAAACACGTGACTTGTTTCCAAGATGAGCAAAGGGTTAATGTCCGCCAAGAGCGGTGATTGTCCTAATGATCTCAGCTCTTCTCCTCTGAAACCTTTCTGTCACACAGCCTTTACTTGGAGTGCAAAATACACTGATGTCTACCAGAAGACAAGCATCGTGTGTGATCATCTTCTCCCCACGCATTTTGCTGTTTTCCAGCTGAGGTAACACCCAACCACTACACATGGCAGTCTCTGTGTACAGGCACTGGCTTGCCCTTGCCAGCTCCTCAACAAGACTGAGGTCCCAGCAGCAACGGGCCCTTCAACAGCGCCCCGGACAGCTGTGTTCACTGGTCCCAATCACACTGGGTCTGCGGTATTTATCCAGTGTGACACACTACACACAGACACAGGGGACATTTGACATTGCCAGGAGATCTGTGAATGGGAATCACTGCCCCAGTTTTCCTTGGTCAGGAATTACTATTACTATGCTATTAGTATGAGTGAAGAGTTGGGAAGGTTCCCAAGCATGATACAAATGGACAGCTTACTTCCCAGTCTCCAAATTTTCCCAGATGCTACTGGACAGACAAAACACATCCATATGCATATGGACGGATATAGTCAAAACTTAATTCCCACCCCACCCCACCCCTCCCCATGATATACAACAGCGTGAAAACACCGTGGAAACAAATTCAGGAGGGGATAGGCATTAGCAACGCTTGAAATCTGCTTTCCGATTTAAGGTAAACTCAAAAGAGCACCTAATCTTCTTTTCCCCGTTTTTTGTTCTCCATCTTATAAATCCTTCTTAAAAACTTGAATCATGGTGTGTTATTTTGGCTCAAAGGGAAAAAGAAAATCCAGTTGATTTGTACTTTCAGATTCTGCTTTTTGACTCCAGTTTATCTTGATCATTGGTTTATAAATACCAGTTTAAGGCCCATTTAGAGACTGCATTCTAATGAATTATTCTGAAATGTTTTCTGGAGTGCAGACTTAAAAACAGCTAGAAAAGAAAATGGTTTCTTTACATTTCTCCAGGCCCATGTATGGGACTTATTTCATGCCCTGACACCTGACATAGCAACTAAATCAGGATGTGATTTCTACCCATAATTCCATTTATTTTAGTTGTATGTGTATGGCCATTTTTTTAGAGTAAATTCCAAGGGGAAAAATAGAGGTGAATAGAATTGTTTTTCTCATAAATAATACAGAGAACTACACAGCAAGACCACAGAAAATGTCTTCTCAGAGCTTGTAACTTCAGTAATGAAGGTTTTTTTAATTATACCAGAAGAATTTCCAGATTCATTTCCCTGCACTTGGACTGATTATGATCAGCGCCTACGTAGTCACAGAAGACCAGTACTTTCCAAAGATGCCTATACTTCACAGTATTCTTGAAACAAAACATGCTAGCGAAAAAATTCAGTGGTTGGTCTAAATCAGCTATTGCTGTCCACCATAGAAAATTACTTCAGTATATCTATAATATGATTCATAAAATGCATTTCCAGATGCATGCATCCAGCATCACTTTTCCCCTCTGAACAATATAGCTGGAAGTTGGTATGCAGGCATCTGGCTCTCCTGATCCTCTCAAAAAAAAAAAAAAAAAAAAAAAAAAAAATCTTTTTTTTCTTT